>CAUYRT010022545.1:0-108811 GCA_963574885.1 Lepilemur ruficaudatus
AACAAGTCCCGGAGGAGCAGAAGTCCTCCTCCCCCGTCTGAGTTGATGATGAAATTCTTCCCTTCTTTGAAACCAAAACCAAAGTCAGATTCACACTTGGGAAATGAACCCAAGTTAAACCTAAGTCAGGACCAACCACCTTGTGACAGTGCTCGATCCCAGGTTTTGAGAGAGAAAGTTATTGAATTAGAAACAGAAATAGAAAAACAATACAACTCTTAGGGGAAAACATAGAGCAATAGCTTCACAACATTGAATCTGGCTATTTTCTTGATATAACACCAAAGGCACAGGCAACAAAAGAAAAAAGCTGGACAAATTATACACCAAAAATTTTTGTCATACTTACCTGGCAGGGGAGGTACCATGATCACGAAGGTGGTTTTCCCAGGGCGAGGCTTATCCATTGCACTCTGGATGTGCTGACCCCTGCGATTTCCCCAAATGTGGGAAACTTGACTGCATAATTTGTGGTAGTGGGGGACTCCGTTCGCCCTTTCTCCTGAAAAAAAAAAAAACTTTGTGCATCACAAGACACTGTAATGGTTTAAATGTGTCTCCCAAAATTCTTTTGTTGAAACTTAGTTGCCAACGTGATAGTATTAACTTAATAGGTAATTAAGTCATGAGGGCAGATTAGGGCCCTTACAAAAGGGCTCGAGGGAGTGGACTCAGCCCCGTCAGTCCCTTCTGCCATGTGAGGACATAGTGTCCATCCCCTCGGGAGGAAGGCGTCATCTTGGAAGCAGAGGGCAGTGCTCACCAGACACCAAACCTGCTGGAGCCTTGGTCTTAGACTTCCAGCCTCCAGAACCACGAGAAATACAGTTCTATTGTTTACAAATCATGCATTCTGTGATATTTTGTGATAGCAGCACAAATGGACTAAGATACGCCATCAACAGGGTAAAGAGACAACCCACAGAATGGGAGAAAATGTTTGAAACTCATAAACCTGATAAGGGATTAATATCCAGAATATATAGAGAACCCCTAAAGCTCAACAACAGAAAAGCAAACAACACGATTCAGAAATGGGCACAGAACTTGAGTAGATATTTCTCCAAGCAAGGCCTACAAATGGCCAATAATCACATGAGAAGATGCTCAGCGTCACTAATCATTAGGGAAATGCAAATCAAAACTACAGTGGGCCGGGCGCGGTGGTTCACGCCTGTAATCCTAACACTCTGGGAGGCCGAAGCAGGAGGATCTCTCAAGGTCAGGAGTTCGAGACCAGCCTGAGCAAGAGCAAGACCCTGTTTCTACTAAAAATAGAAGGAAATTAGCTGGACAACTAAAAATACATAGAAAAAATTAGCCGGATATGGTGGCTCATGCCTGTAGTCCCAGCTACTTGGGAGGCTAAGGCAGAAGGATTGCTTGAGCCCAGGAGTTTGAGATTGCTGTGAGCTAGCCTGACGCCACGGCGCCCTAGCCCAGGCAACAGAGTAAGACTCTGTCTAAAAAGAAAAAAAAACTACAGTAAGACACAACCTAACGCCCATTAAGATGGCTACTATCAAAAGAACTTGCAAAAAGACAAAAAAAAAATGTTGGAGAAATTGGAACCCTTGTGCACTGTTGGCAGGAATGTTAAATGGAGCAGCCTCTGTGGAAAACAGTATGGCAGTTCCTGAAAAAGTTAAAAATAGGATTACCATGTGATCTAGTCATTCCGAAAGAATCAGAAGCATGGTGTCAAAGAGGTATTTATACACCCATGCTCACAGCAGTGTTATTCACAAAAACTAAAATGTGGAAGCAACTGAGTGTCCATCAACAGATGAGTGGATGAGCAAAATATCTTATGTACATATTTTATCCATAGAATGTTATTTAGCCTTAAAAAGGAAGGAAATTTTGCAATATGCTACAGCATGGATAAACTTTGGGGACATTACGCTAAGTAAAATAAGCAAGTCACAAAAAGACAATTATTGTATGATTCCATTTGTATGAGGTATTTAGAGTAGTCAAAATCATAGAGACAGAAAACAGAATGTTGGTCGCCAGGGGACGGGGGCAGCAGGAAATAGAGAGTTATTGTTTAATGTGTACAGAGTTTAAGTTTTATAAGATGAACAGTTATGGAGATGGTAGCACAACATTATGAATGTATTTAATACCACTGAACTGTACACTTAAAAATAATTATGATGTTAAATTTTGTTATGTATATTTTGCCACAAAAATAAAAGGAAAAGAAAAACATTGTGGATGGACCACATGATGATGAAATAAAACCATGTTACATAATTTCAGAGTGTTTTTGCATCATCTCTATTTAAAATTAGATTCTTCTTTTTCTTAGTAGTTGATAATCTACACTAAGAGAAGATTAATGGCTGTTATGGACTGAATGTTTGTGTGCCCCCAAAGTTCATAAATTGAAATCTAACCCCCAATGTGATGCTATTTAGAAGTGGGGTCTTTGGGAGGTGTTTAGGTCACGAGGGTGGGGCCCTCACACTTGGGATTAGTGCCCAGAGAGCCAGCTCACTCTCTTTCCAGCACTGGAGGACATGAGAAGTTGGCGGTCTGCAACCCAGAGGAGGGTCCTCAGCAGAACCTGACCATGCTGGCCCTCTACTTTTAGACTTCCAAACTCCATAACTGTGAGAAATAAATTCCTATTGTCTATCAAAAACACACACACAAAAATGAAAAACACTAAACTAAGATATAAACTGAGAACTATCACACACTCCCCTCTTCTGTCCTTCCTATCCAACCCACCCAACCCTTTTAGGTAAGCAGCTGCATAGTTTTCTGGTTTGTTTGTCCTTTGTCTCATTAGGGATAAGCAGATATAGGCATGTTTTATTTCTCCTTTCTTATACAAAGGGTAGCATACTAAACACTGTCTTGCACTTTGCTTTTTTCATTTAACAATATCTCCTGGAAATCACTCAACACAATTTGTTGATTTTTTTTTCAAGGAACCAAAATTTTGACTCATTAATTTCATCTTCGGCTTTTTTGTTCTCTACCTCATTGTTTCTACATTTATCTTTATTTTTATTTCCTTCTTTGTGCTTTCTTGGGTTGACTTCATAGTTCTTTTTCTACCTTTTTGATTTAGAAATTGTTTATTTTTATTTTTGTTGTTCCCACTGGCTTGACAATCTTTATCCATCCCTTATTTTCAAACTTTTTGAAATGACCATGTTTATGTGTGTCTCTTGTATAAATCACAGAGTTGGGATTTGCTTTATGAGCAGATATGGACTGAATGTGCTGTATGCAAATAGAACAGAGTGACCAAGGACTGCCCTGGAAGGCGGGCAATCTCTCATAATGTAACAAGTGAACTGAGCTGAAATAATATCCGGGAGCCGGCTGTGCAAGAATCTATGGAAGAGCAGTCACAGCAGTTAATGCAAAGTCCCTGAGGTGGGAAAAAGCGTGATACATGAGATGAAAAGAGAAATAGAGAATGGTTGGACCTACTAGGTGCGGGGAATAAGATATGAAAGAGACAGGCAGGAGGCAGACCATCTATGTGCCAGGGTACAGAAGCATAAACTTTATTCTATGTGCAAAGTCTTCCAGTTCTGGCCATGATAGGATAGCCTGGATCACACCTACTCTGCACTGAGAACAAAAATAAGTGCTGGAGAAATTACATAAAGCAGATGATTAAAGCCATCAGAAAACAACAAAGGCAGATAGGATGGAAAGGGCTCAGATCCCAGAACTGGAAAGCCCACCCATGGGAGCTACACATTGGCCTCCTCTTTCCCTCAAGGAATGTGAGGATTCCTAGAGCTTGAACAGCATGCTGCCGAAAGCAGCAGCTGGGACTCCTGCAGTTCACTGGACTAAGAGACAGAGGCTGGGTCTGGAGACTGCCAGGGAGGTAGAGATTTAAGGGGATCCCAGAGAAATGAGCCCAGGAGTCTGCATACTTTCCCTTAATGACCTAAGCTGCACAAAAGCCAAGAGAAAAAGCAAGAACCAGGCAGAAAGCAGCTGTGAGGAGGCTACAAAGCTAAGCAAAGCCCTTCACAGTCTTGTAGTGCTGGGAAGACCAAGGCCAGAGTTCAGGATCTACCAGGAAAAGGGATCTGGACCTACCCAACCAAGGTCTACAACCCAAAGAATATTAAATCCTCCTGTAGGATATTTCACACAAAATATGTGAGAGTTAGTCAAAAATTACCAGGCAGGGCAAGAACAAAACCAAACCAAAAAGAAAGAAAAAAAATGAAAAATAGAGACTACATAGATAAATCAGATTTTATAGTTATGAAATAAGACTTTTAAATAACCATGATTAACATGTTTAATAAAATAGAGAAAATACGGAAAATTATACCAGAGAACTAGAATTTTTAAACAATAGTCAAGTGGAAATCCTAAAACTGAATAATACATGCACTAAAGTTAAGAATCCAAAAGGATCTTAAACACAATAGAAGAGATGATTAGTGATCTGGAAGGCAAGTCAGGAAAAAAGTATCCAGACTGAGGGACAAAAAGGAAACCAAAAGCAGGACAGTGAAGAAAGGAGCTTAAGGCAATATGAGACACAGCAAAAAGGTCTAAAATGCACAAAATTGGAAACCTAGGACAGGAGGAGAGAGGGAATGGAACTGAAGCAATATTTAAAGAAATACAGGTTTAGAATTTTCTAAAACTAACAAAAGTCATCAAGCCATAGATTCAAGAAGCTCTATAAATTCCAATCAGAACAAATACAAAAAAAAAAAATACTGCACATGGTCACATAATGCTAAAACTGTTGAAAACCAAAGAGAGAAAATCTTAAAATCAGCTGAAGTAGGAGGGGAGGATTAAGAGAGGGAAGAGAGCACACACCTTTTTTCCAAAGAACAAAAGTAACATATACGGTTATATACAGCTGAGTTTTTGAACAGAAATAATGAAAGTTGAAAGACAATGATACATCTTTATAGTGATGGAATAAAATTGCTGTCAACCCAGAATGCTATATCCAGCGAAAGTATCTTAGGTGAAATGGGAAACCACTGAAACAGGAAAACTGTTAGGGGGCTCTAATAATGGTCAAGGCAAGACGCGATGGTACCCTGGACCAAGTGGTAGTAATAAACATGGAGAGAAGATGAATGAGAAATATATTTTGGAAGCAGACCCAGCTGGACATCCCAACGTGGAACTGAAGGGAAAAAAGGAACCAATCATGAGTCCTAGGTTTTCACATGAGCAGCTGGATAATCAGTGATGCCCTTTCTGAGACAAGGAGCATTGAAGATGGAAGAGGTTTGGGGAGGCATTAGAGTTCAGTTTGAATATGTCGAGTTTAAGGTTTCTATGACATAAGCAGGGATATTAATATTGAGCAGGAAGTTCACTACAGGAGTAGGGAGCATGTGGCTCACTCCCTCAGTTCCTCTACACTCTGCTCACACATGACCTGGTGAAGGGAGGTGCTCCCTGAACACACTATATAGACTAGCAAGCCCACCCCTGATCCATCCCTTACCCCTTATTCTGCCTATTTCTCTCTATAGCACTTATTACCATTTGACACATTATATATTCATTTGCATTTTTGCTTATTGCTCATCTTCCCTGAAATAAGAATATCACCTCCTTGTGGGCAAGAATGCTGTCCATTTTGTTAACTACCATATTCCCGAAACACCCTAACATGTAACCGGTGCTCAGTAACTTTTTGTTAAGTGAATGGAGCAAGCCCAGGAGAGATTTAAGGGCAACTCCTCCCCATTCAAGAAACTAAAACACATCATTTAAAAGTGATGTTTCTGCTTATATTTTCCTGTGGGATGCAACCTCTGCTAATTCTTCTAGTCTTAAATATATTTTGTCCACCTGCTATAGCCACAATGGGCACAGAAGTATGCAGAGGCACAGAAGTATGCAGATAGTTTACAGAGAGATTCTTGCTGGGTTTGTGGTCTTTTGCCTCTAGCACCTCTGGTCTTCCCTGTGGGTCTCAGATGCCACACTGTCATTAGATCAGTGGCTTGCATCCTGGAAGAAGCTCCTTATTACTCTAGTTGTAATCATAGGAATAGACATACTCTCTTGCTGTGGAGTCTACAGTTGCTACAGTCCCCTCTGCATGGGAATGCAGGACAGATTTTTCCAAAGACTTTTGAATCCCCAAACTATAATGCTTCAGCTAAGCCTCAGCACTTGGGAACACTTTCAACTCCAAATAGACCAGTTCCATTCCAATAATCTTTAACTTCACCCCCATTCAGCAGGAGGTAGGCAGAACAAATGCACCCCCCACATTCCATAGAAATGGAATGGAATTTTTTTTTTTTGAGACAGAGTCTCACTCTGTTGCCTGGGCTAGAGTGCTGTGGCATCAGCCTAGCTCACAGCAACCTCAAACTCCCGGGCTCAAGCAATCCTCCTGCCTCTGCCTCCCAAGTAGCAGTAACTATAGGTGCACGCCACCACGCCTGGCTATTTTTTTCTATTTTTATTAGAGACAGGGTCTCTCTCTTGCTCAGACTGGTTTCAAACTCCTGACCTCAAGTGATCCTCCCACCTCAGCCTCCCAGAGTGCTAGGATTAGAGGCGTGAGCCACCGCGCCCAGCCAGAAATGAAATGGAATTTGACAGTGGGGAGAGGTAACCAATGCCCTGTATTTCAGTGCCCCATTTTGAAATTTTCCTGCCCTTTTCTTGTTATGCTCTTAATGAAGAAGTACTGACCTTAACCTTTCTTCTTTCCACCAGGCTTTCTCTTGCACAAGTTTCCCCTATCTAATCGTGTTTGTTTACAAGTTCCAGAGACTGAGTCTTTAAGCAATCTGGACCCCCCCCCCACCAGGAGATGACCTCAAGGCTGCAGTTAGTGCACAGATAAATGGCCTTCCAGATAGCACCGGCCAACTCACCAGGTGGAGCAATAATTCAAGGTAGTCACTGGGACAAATCACACTGACGGGCACCTCCTTGCCCTTCATGCTGAATTCCTTTCTTAAACTCTGACCCCCAGCCCAACACATCAGAACAGTTTCTTTGAAGCATGAGCATTGGCCATTTCCCCACCGTTAGCTCTGGCATAAAGTCACTTTTCTTTCACTACATCTACTCTTGGTTATTGGTTCATGAAAGCTTCATATGAGCGCAATAATTAAGATGTCTCGTGCTAATTGTTTTTCTTGTTTCCCATTTGGTCAGAGGAAATGAGACTGGGAGAGAAGGAAAACAAGGATCCCTAATGGACACAAGGCCCTTAACTATTAAAAATATCATCTGGCATTTTTATGTCCCATAGCTGGCTTAAAGTTCAAGTTAAATTGTCATCTTTAATGTTCAAACTGCTAATTTGGTTGTTCAAGGTCTTTTACTTAAATTTTAATTAGGAAACAAAAGAATGTATGTTTGACCCTCATTCCACTCATTGACCTACTATTTATTATTGTAAAAAAAAAATGGGAAAACCTGATTCATTGAATGTATATCCTCTCCAAGTTCCATGAGACCAGGGAATATGACTGTCTTGTTTGCTGCTGTATTCCCAGGGCTGAGAATAGCGCCAGGCACGGGGTTGGCTCTGATTAACACTACTTTCCATACGGCCTTGCTTCAAACTTTTAAAGCAAACCAGCACTCATAGCTTTGAAGTAACAGCAACTTCTGGTAAGCTTCATACCAGTTTCCCTTGTGGCATTACATATTTTTAAAGTGCAACTCACGTTTTTAGATTAAGGAAAACAAATGAAAATAAATAATGTGCTAAGGGCCCATTGATTCAGTGTTCTAGTGATACCATACTATGATACACTTTAATCATAATTAATTGTGATAAAAGACACAATGACAATATGTTATTTCCGGCATACATCCCATAAACTAGATGCATCTGCTAATTCAGCCTTTTGTCCCTGAACTGGTGCAAAGGTCCTCTGGCATATGTAGGCTCCCAGGGCTGTCCACTGCCCTGAGTGTCCCTGAACCTTCCCAACCCCATAGTGGGCCAAACCCCAGACAGCCACGTGGCAGCAGATCTGGCTTCCTGACTTTCAGAAGCACCCACAGGTGAGGTACCTGGTTTATGTTGGGTTTCTGAATAGGATGGGATCCCAGGGCACCTAAAGTCTGGGGAAGACAGGGATGCTCTCCACCTGCCTTGGTCCATGAAGCCAGGTCACCTTCCAGGATCCCCATAGGTGAGTTTCCCTAATTGCATCCTGTCCAGGAAATTCTCTAGGCTTTTGTAATGGCCAGGAGGAGAGAGCTCTGCAACTCCCAGAAGGCAGAGACCCTGAGGGGTCTACTACTTGTGCAGAAGGAAGACATTGCCCACGCCCCTATCTCCAATACCTGAGCGTGTGCTCTCCATCTGAGGTGCTCCAGGGCATGATAGGTGCAAGCACTGCTGGAGGTGGATGATCACAGGGAGCCCCCAAGTTCCAGAAAGTCATGTCCCACTTTCTGCCACAGCACTGGAGGAATTCCACCTGCTGGCTCTAGCCCCGCACTGCCTGGCCTCCAGGCGTCCCATGGCCATGCAACGTAGAAGAGCCGCTTGTGCCTCTCCCCAGGCCTTCCCCACTGCAGGCAGGTCTGATTCCGAGGTGCCTTCACCTCAGAGCAAGCCCCAGGCCTGCTTCCTCCTCCCATACTGTTCTGGAAAGTAGCAGCTAAAACCCAGAAACTCCCAAGCGGAACTGCATGTCTTCTTCTCGAGTCCCGGTCAGCTGGAGGAGAGGCAGAGCCCGCGGGGACACGGAGTGCTGCAGCCATGGCTGTGGCCTTGAGCCAGGGGTCCCTTTCCCCATAGGAAAGTTGCCAAGCCACATGGCTTCTTGGAGACCCCACAGGTGCAGCTGCTAAGTTTGGAGGTACTGGGACTTTCACCCTTCCGTGAACTCCACCAGCAAAGGAGTGACCATCCCAGGGAGCACGTCAAAGGCTCCCAGTTCAGACATCAGCTTGAAGACAGGACCCTGTCCCAGGGGAAAGAAGTCACCTCCAGGTGAAGGACAAGCTGCTGGAATCCCACCCCCACGCTCCTTCTCCTTGCCTGCGGACCCCATTTATCTTCAGCTGGCCAACTGCATCACCCCAGATGACGCACTCCTGGGGAGGGGAGAGAATGAGCATCAGGTGGGGAATTGGAGCCTCCCTGCTCCAGCTCCAGGCCCTCTGCTCACATCTCTCCTGGGTGAGACAGAGGCCCAGGGAGCCACAAGAGGGCACACCTGGGCTCCAGGGAGCTACACTCAGGGAGGAGGATCTTAGTTCAATCCCAGGTAGGAGCCCAGGTAGGAAGTGAGCACCCACCACTGGGCTGTGGATGTCAAGGTCAGTGTGCCCCTGACAGGAGGGCCAGGGGCTGGGCAGGGGCATAGACCCCAGACAGTAATCCTGAGAGCTGGGGAGGAGAAAAGGCAGCTCTCACGTCTCCAGAGAGGGAGTCCCCTAGGCCCTTCCATGGCTGACCCTGGTCACGTGCTCCTTACCTGTCCTCGCCCACCAGATCCAGAGGGAGCCCAGACATTCGCCGGCACCACCTTCTTGAACTGCTCCTGGGGAGGAAGAGGAAGTCACATGGGCACGGCCCAGCTCTAAGTCTGCAGTCGCCCACAGTCCCAGGCAAGTGGCCATGGTCTGAGCTGGAGGCAGAAAGCTCTGGAATCAGACTTGTAGAAGCCCCGGGTTTCATTCTCTGCTCACTAAGGGTGCCAACTGCATAAAGGCCCAGAGAGGGGTGGGAACAGAGTGTGGCGTGTTCGCCTAGGCCATCCTCTCCAAGCCCAGGCTCCTCCACAAGGGGGCTCAGGCCTGCCGGTCCTGAGGCCACGCCTGCCGCTCAGCCTGCTGGGCCTTTCCATTCAGACGCACATTCCCTGTGGCAGCTGCAACCAGGGGCTCTGTTTGGTTGTCTGCTCTAAGATCTAGTATGCATCAGGTGTCTAATAAGTGCTGAGGCTGGTGAGGCCTCCTGGACGGATGGATGAGCGACCCACGGACCTGCTCGGTGAGTCCCTCCTCCACCACATGGGCCAGGCCCCTCCTTCCCTCTGTCTGTCCTGTCACATTTGATATGCACAGTCACTCTGTGCAGCTGTCCCAAGGGACAGCTTCTGTGCGAAGAAAGTCATGCAGGCCACATGGTTGATAAGGCATGGAGCTGGGGTGGACCCAGCACATCAGCCTCTGGCCAGCGAAGGGCTGGTCTGGAATTCGCTGTAAGCGCCCTGAGGCTCGGGCTGCTCTGACGTGGGAGCAGCGACTGCCGAAGCGGTGTTTCTTCCCCTTGGTAGAGACAGCCCACGGCGCGGGGACACCCTAGGAGAAGCCTTTGGGCATAAAACAACACAGCGTCTCCCTTACATTGAAGGGAGTCCTGAGAAACAGCTTCGGCAGCCCCAGGCTTGGCAACGGGGCAAGCGCTGGGAGACCCCAGGGTGGGAGGAAGCCAGCGCAGGGCCGAGGGCCTGAGCAGACGACTCAGGGGACAGAAAACCCAAATGCAAGGTGACACACGTGTATCAGCTGCAAAATCGGAAACGAAATCAACGATGTCATTTTATGTGCCACGCGCACACCAGGTTGGGAAAAAATTGGAAGAATGTTAACAACCAGGGAGACTGGTGCAGAGACTGCCGGCGACAGGTACCTCCAGGGCGCGCCTATGAAGTGACCTGGCTGTAGCTACTAAATGACTCACAGGCACATGTATGAACCCAACAGCCCCCTTCCCGAGGGCCTGCCTTCCGCAGGGGATTAGCATATGTTACAGGATGAAGTTCGTATGTTCATGTTCTAACCTTCCCCACCCCCCGCCATCTTCCACAGGGAGACAGACGCCCCCCTCTTAGAGATTCCGCTCCCAGATCAGGTGCAGAGGAGCATCTGCACAGACCTCCTACCAGGGAGGAAGCCAGATGACAGCTGGAAGTCTTCGGAATAACATCTGAGTAGACAAACTAGGTCCTTAACGCTCAGCCTTCTGTTCCACCAGCCAGGACCTGGGGTATGAACCTCACAGACCCACTAGGCTTCCCACGCCTGACAACGAGCTCCTGTCTAGGAAGGGCCCCTCATCTCTTTCTCCCCCAACCCATGGTGATGGGAGGGTGTGTGGAGCTGCCCGTATGGGATCACAGGTGAGGCCTGGCCTGGATGGGCCTGCCCTGGGCTGCCCTGTGTCACCTGTGGGTGCCTCCTGCCAAATCTCAGCCTAAAGCTCCTGGGCTCAAGGGATCCTCCTGCCTTAGCCTCCCACGTAGCTAGGACTACAAGCGCGTGCCACGACGCTGAGCTGATTTGTCTATTTTTAGTAGAGACGGAGTCTCACTCTTGCTCAGGCTGGTCCTGAACTCCTGAGCTCAAATGATCCTCCCACCTCAGCCTCCCAGAGTGCTAGGAGGCAGCAGCCACTGAGCCCAGCAATTGTACACTTTAAAGGGGTGAATTCTATGGCATGTGAATTACATCTCAATAAATCAGTTATGAAGAAGAGGAAGGAGGAGGAAGAGGAGAGGGAGAAGGAGGAGACAAGGAAGGAAGATAAGAGGGTAAGAAGGAAGAAAAGGAGGGAGAGAGACAGTGAGACTGATTCTTGTCCGACATGGACCTTCTAAACCTAAAGACAATGAGGGGACACGCTCTGGGCTCGGATCCTCCCTCCTTGCCTTGTGGGTGAGACAGCAGTGCTCAGCCCTCCCACCAACGCCCCTGTGGCTCCTACTACAACTTCCTCTGAGCAGTAGGGTCTGGGAGCGGCTAAGGGAGCAAGGACTGCATCTGCCGTGGCTCTGTCGCTGCAGGGGCGTGACTGTGGTTTTGCACCCCCAGCAGTATGAAATACTATTGATAGAGCGTGACTTTTACCTGCCCTTGACCAAAACTGATCCGGACAGTCCTGTGTATAGAAAATCTTAATCCCACTTTTAGAATGAAGTTGCTATTGGTGTAAACGGGCACAAGATGGCAGTGCCGTCATACTCAAATCCTGACACGCGGCCTCATCCTAGGCGCTTCTTTACAGGCGTATAAACGAAAGAACAGTTTTCTGTCCCTCTGAGACGCTAGGCTTTAGTTTTATTTACTATAAAATGACTATCGAATTATTATTTAAAAGGAAAGCGACTATGATCATTTAAAATTAAATAACTTCTTTATTAAACCTTACTAAAAATGTGACGTGAAAAAAATAAACCTTTCACGAATGAAACTAAAGATTTTGCATTGATATTGTTTCCAAACTGTACGGACTCCATGCGAATTATAGTCACACTAGTGTCCCTTGACACTCCTGCCCCTGAAGTGGAGGTGCCCTCAAGCGAGAGCATTTAGCCAACGGCCAACGCAGCAAAGTGGCTGAGACAGCAGGGGCTGGACCCGCCTGAACTTGAATTCTGTCTGGCCCGACCACCAACCAGCCGAGCCCTCTTCACCTTTGTGTGCTTAGTGTTCTCATCGGTAAGAAAGAGAGCGGCTCCTACTGCGCTGAGTTGTCGCAGAGGGTGACTAAGTGAGCACACATTAGGTGAGAGGACAGCACTTGGCACCTAATACCTGCTCAACAAATGACAGCCCTGATTCACACAGGCAGTGGTTCTGGGCTCTGAGTTCTCACTGGCACCTCCTGGGGAATTTTGTTAATTATTCAATTTCCAATGCAAATCAAACCCGCAATGGGACACCGCCTCACACCCATTAAGTGGCTACTATGAAAACAAAAAAACAGAAAATAACTAGCGTTGGTAAGAAATGCGGGGAAATTGCAACCTTTGCACATTGCTGGTGGGAATGTAACACGGCGCAGCCACTGTTGAAAACACTGCGGCGGTGCCTCAGAAACTTAAACATGGATATACTGTATGTTCCAGCAATTCCACTTCTGGGTATATGCCAAAAAAGTGGAAGCAATGACTCAAACAGATAATTGCACACTCATGTTCATAGCAGCATTATTCACAATAGCCAGCAGGTAGGAGTGACCCAAGTGTCCATCAACAGATGCAAGGATAAGCTAAACGTGGTATACACGGGCAATGGGATATCATTCAGTCTTGAAAAGGAAGGAAGTCCCAACACATTCTACAACAGGGATGAACTTGAAGGACACTGTGCTAAATTAAATAAGCTAATGCAAAAGGAAAAGTGCTGTATGATTGCACTTAAATGAGGTCCCTAGAGCAGCCAAATTCATAGGGTCACTAAGCCCCAGAGCCACTCACTGTTCCCACCAGGCTCAGTGGGCTCCTGGGGCCCTGAAGGAGAGAGAGGGGCCCTGCGGTGAGGGTGACATTTCTCTGCTGCAATTCTGATTTCCTCCAAGGGATCCACAGCTGGGTGAGAAACCCCAATCCTTCACTCCCAGGGCTGGGATTAAGGATTTCTACCTGCGGGGCCGTTCAGATCCACTTCTAGTCAAAGGCAGGTAAAAAGTCACGCTCTATCAAAAGTATTTCACACTACTGGGGCCAAAATATGTGTGTGATGGTGGATCTGGGATGGGGACAGTCCACAGCAGAGGCAAAGCCACTACACAGCGGGCAGCACCCCCTCCTGGATCCACCGCCACACGTGCACACGCACAGACACACCTGCTCACGCTTGCAGGAGCGGGAGCACACGCAGACACAGGGGTGCACGCAGGCACCACTGGCCATCATTAAGTCAACATTATTAAAATGTACGTGGACAATATTTTAAACACCCGAAGAAGAGGTGTTTGCTGCCTCTGTGAAACTATTCAAAACTCGCTCTGATAGACAAGCTGTCCTGTTGTTCTCTGGGAACAAGGATGTCACGACTCTGCAGAGACAGCAGAGTCGGGGACCGAGGGACGCCTGTGCAAGACGCTCTTCTCCTGGGCAGGTCCCGCCCCGGCTACTGCTAACATGTAAACACCGAGAGCTGGAATTACCAGGAGCAAAGGCGAGGAGAGCTAATCAGATAAACCTGGCAGCTTACAACCCCCATCAGTTAATTAACTGATGACTTTACTGTGCCCGAAGTGAGCTGTAAGACTCATCCGAGGGTTGCCAGCTCTGCGGGGTCTGCGGGCCCTTTACGAGCTTCCTCTGCCCACAAGTGTCAAACTGGGGCTGTGCTGACAGATAAAGCAACATCGAGCTGTTGTGATTGCAGCCTTTCCCTTCCGTATCTTTATACTGTGCTATAAAAGCCTATTATACTTAATTTAAAGAGTGAAAATTGTTGACATCTCTTTCAATTGCTAATCTTTAGGAAACAATGAATGGAATATTATTTGAAAGGAATAAAGTGCTCACTTTATTGGCGAGTAGTAAAAATCTAATAGTTGGCAAAACAGTACGGTGTTTACTCTTCAAGATAGTTGGGTTTATTAGCTTCGGCAACCGAGAGCACCGTGCAGTCAGCCCAGCCCGCGTGCGTGCAGGGCCGTGCTCGGGCAACAGCGTCTGAGGTTTTGTTTGTTTGTTGTTGTTTTCCTTTTTCTTTGTTCTTCCTTTCTCTGCTCCTCCCACCTGGGAGAGGATCACAGGTGACGCTTTTAAGGAACATAATGGCAAGTATGGCATATATTCATTTAACTAAAACATATTCTGCAAGATAAAAGCGTGTTTTGTCAGATGCTCAATCCTTCATGGCTGGAATTTTCCAAAGAGAGAACTTGCCAGGGTGGCAGGCTGGGAGTGCAGAAGCGTGACCTGGGTCTGCGAGTGCATGCTGCCCACGCCCTGACCCCTACCACACCCCGCCCCACCCCTGCACACACGCACACACGCGCACGTGCACACCACGGGATCGGAGGACACGAGGCTGAGTTAGGGCGCCTCTCTGGCCCCAAAGGGCCCTGGGCCACCTGTGTCACTACATCCAGCACGCAGGGCCCGCCTGTCTGCGTCCTCCCCGTCCCGGGGGCCTGCGTCCCGGGAGCCCAGGAAAGCGCTTGGCACACAGGTTTCCATGAGCGCTTACAGAGTGGGGTGGGAGTGGGGAGACGCTGGACAGAGAAAGTGGAGTTTTTCACTTTCAAGACCAGGCCACCGGGTCTGTACACACGGCCAGGGGTGGGGCCTACTTGAACATACACACGTCCCTGCACACGGTGGGCTGGGGCAGGACACCGCGCAAGTGCTCGGAATGACTTGGTCCTAACGGAAGCTCCGTCTCTCCCGTGACACTGCGAAGACGAGCGTGGTTCACGTGTGTGCTGCTCAGCTCCACTCTGGTCTCAGCATCGCACACGCAGGTGAAGCCAGGGGCGGGGCCAGCTCCTCTGCTAGGCTGCTGCTGAAACTGGCAAGGGCAAGCGGGCCCTGCACCTGCGTGGCCACCCGAAAGTTCCAAAGGTGACCAGCAGATCCAGGGCCTCCCCCGAATAAGCCCCACTGATCACTCACGCCAAGAGGAGCTGCTTATCTCTTGAACTTTCAGCCTGCTAATCCCAACCAAGGTACATATCGCTTAGCTTCAGGCAATAAAAAGAAAAAAGTGTGTTTATCTGCCATGGCCAAATCCAGTCTCTCCCAGATGACTCTTCTGTAGGACTATTTCCTTGTTCTCCATGTTCCAGTTTCTGCAGTCAAGGCCAACCAAAGAGTGTGGCTCGCCCAGTGGCCCGAGAACTTGGCCCAAAGGCCCTGTGCCCAGTTACCCAGAGATCTCAGCCAAGGTCACAGTCAAGTTCAAGAGCAGGTGTGCAAAAGAGCATTGGCCCCCAGACCCTCTGTTCCATAAATAATGGGGTGCTGATCAGCTGGAACTCAAAAGGCACTGAAGCTACCTAAGTAAATCCCTTCCTGAGGCCTAATAGGGTCTCGGGGAGGTCCAGGAGGACTAGCGCCTAAAGAAGCCACCATCTGACTCTGGGTGGTATCTGGAGCACCTAAGGGCACAGGCCAGACTCCAGCCAGCCCCATCCACACCCTGCCACCCACTCCACCTTCTCCTCCCTGCCCGCCCTGGAGCCGTGGCTTCTGGCTGCCAGCACTGCCACACAAGGGAAATGGACTGGTAGCAAGTATCGATGTCAGGTCCTCCCAGTGGCCCTGGGAAGACTACTGGGAAGTCCCTGGAGAGAAAGAACCAAATGGAGGATGAGCAGCGTTTGGCGGACACACGGGCTCAGCGTTTGGGAGCTCTGCCCCGACCACAAGTCCACTCCAGGCCCAAAGGCAGCACTCCTTGGCACTCTGGTTTTTCCACTGGCCAAGGCTTGGATTAGCCATGGATGTGGGGGAAGAGTGCAGTGTGGGGGGGATGCCACACTGGCTACTCCTTAGCATGGCAGCCCAGAGACGTGTCCCCAGAAATTGTCCCCATGGCACCACCACCCCAGGGCCGACCCTCTCTGCACAACCCTCTTGCCAACCCCTACCCTTGCCAAATGCTCCCTGCTACCCCCACCTGCTGTGTGTGAGGTGAGCCTCCTTGCAGGGCTGAGCTGGTCAGGTACAGGCCACCATCCAGGGTCACCCCTAAAAAGAGTAGCACTGACCGCAGCCACCTTTTGGGAATATGTTTGTTTCAGCTTCCTCTGTTGAGTCGTGGTTTGGTGTTTTTGTTTTCCCGGAAGCAGTGTTATTGGGTGACCTGTGACACTGTCCGCATAGAGCAGAGGCCCCACAGGGGCATCTGGGAAAGGGTTGCATTTGACAGCACGAGAAACGGCAGCCGTCAGGTGTCCAGGGCCCACCACTGAATAGAGCAGGGATCAGGACAGGCGAGGGGCTGGGGGCACGGCCCCTGGGCTACCTGTCCTTGCTCCCGGGCTCCAGGTGGTCCCAGGGTGCAGACTCACATGCTGGCTGGGCACTACCATGAAGCAAGAGGGGACGAGGAGAGACTTTTTGGCCCAGTGGCACTTCCCGCTGTCTCCTCACCCCACAGGCAGCAGCATCCACTGGAGACGCAGGTACTGCCTGGGCATTAATGATGCTGTAAAATAATAAGGCCAGAGACTGCGCGCGAGAGCGAGCACTTGATAAAAGGGAGATTTACAGCCACATCCATCAACTTAATTATCTTTTACTAGGGCTTAAACTTAGCAGTAATCCTAATCTCTATTTAGTACGGGGATCTGTGGACACTTTACAATCTTCCTTTATTCACAAGTGTCAAATTATGGCAATATTGATAAAACGGTGGAGTAAATGGGAGGTGAGACAGCCCCAGAACCAGCTAATATGCATTTTACGGCACTGTAAAAGCCTATTACTCTCTGATTTCGGATGAAAATTTGTGGCCAATAATCTGAGCTGATAATGTTTCGGAAGCAATTCTGCAGATAATAAAAGTCTCCTTCCCGGCCTTCTTCAGCGCCTATCCCTGCCCAGCCGCAAGCCCGGACCCCGTGGACTCGACCGTGAGAATCGGGCCCCGAGGGCCTGAGCTGGCACCTGCTCCAATTGGCAGCTGTGGTCCCTCCTGAGGGCCTGCCACCCCCGGCCACGGCAGGCCTGGGGGCCTCTGTCCCTTCCACAAAAAGAGGCTCTGGACCACCCCCAACCCGAGCCACCCAGCTCCCAGCTTCCTGCCACGGGGCGGAGGGAGGGGAGTTCCTGCAAGGAGACCACTTTCCAGAGGCCCTCGTGGGAAGGATGCGCCACACTTCTCAGGGGGAGGAGAAAGGGGCAGCTGGACCATATGCCCCGAGCTCTGCCTTCTGGACGGCCTATAACCAGCCACATCGAAGGGATCTAAGGACCAAAATTGTGGTTTTGAGCCTGACGCTCCCAAAAGGAACCTGTGCCTTCACAGAAGTGGCTCTATTTCTCTCCAATCCACTTCCTGCTGTCAGTCCTACCCCTGCTCCCTAAGCCCTTTGACCGGTGGTCCACTGAGGCTTTCTCTATGTAGGAAACGGTGCTAGTCTTTGACGCTTCCTGACCTGAGTTGCTTGACCTAAGACCGTGGTGTGTCCCGAGGTAAAGAGGGTGCTGTGCTCCAACAGAGGCTCCCTGGGGGGACTTAGGGGCTCTTTACAGAGACCTTTGCTGGCTCTGGGGTGAGGAGCCTGGGGAGGGAGCCCCTCTCTCAGCCCCTGGGACCTCCTCAGGGCCGTGTCACCCGGAGATTGCCAGGGACTGGCTCAGCCTGACCTGCCTCAGCACTCTGGGTGCTACTGTCACTCTAGAAAAAGGCCCCCCTCCCTTGAGGTGGGTTGGGCCATGTGGCACGCACACCTCGGTCACCTGTGCAGCTCAGCCCCACGCACCAGACTTGGGGGAAGCGCTGGCTCCAGCCTCTTCCTGGACGCTGAGCCCCCAGTGTGGAAAGCCTGGCTTGGGGCCTCTGTCCTAGAACCTACCACGGCCACTTGCTCCCTGCTTCTACTTTTCCTTTTCCTTTTCTTTCTTTCTTTCTTTTTTTTTTCCAAAATGCTTTTGTTTCTAAATATCTTTTCTTCTATAAAGCTTTCCAGGCCTGATCCAGTCCAAGGCTGGTCCTTCAGTCCCTGTGACAACCCCATGCCACCCCAGGAAGCATTCGACCAGGACAGGGGTGTGCCTTCATCCTCCGACATGCGAGTTCACAGGGCCGGGGCCTGGCTAGTGCACAGGATGGGGACACGTGGCCTGATCTCCTACTCAAGGCCGAAATGCTGCCACTACCGCTCGATTCTCAGTGAAGTTGTCCATTTGGGGGAGAGAAGTCGTGTTTAATAAATTAGAGCGTTACCTGGCATTCTCCCCTGCATGGGGATTCGTTTATCAACTTGCTTTCCAAGAGACCTCAGGACACACTGCAGGTGCATTTTAAAGGGAGCTCAGAGCAGGGAAGAGAGGTGGCCTTACTGAGGAAGTGGGAGGGGGACAAAGGGGGTGCCATGGCAGAGAAAAATCAGGAAGCTGGGGGGCGGGGGAAGGAGACCCCCAGGCTGGGGAGAAGGGAGGTTTGAGAGGCCGAAACGCAAAGCCCAGGAAGGCAGTGGTGTCTTCACAAGTGCCCAGGATCTGCATTAGGACCTTCCCGGGACAACGTGTATTATACAGTAGCTCCTTAACATCTTGCTGAGGACAGCGCTGGCAGCCGTCACTTGTTACCTGGGTGCGTGCACTACCACTGCCAGGGCATTTGCGGTATTCTCAAAAGCAATCCCCCAAACAGGCGGAGATCTCAGGCTCCATCCATCTGGCCTGACACCAACAGCGTGGCAAGGAAGGAGTACAAGAGCCACAGAGAAACCTTTGGCAAAGTGAGGTATTTCTGGAAAGTCAGAGAAACACTTCTTTTTAACTCAGGGGAGAATCCTTCTCTTTGTCTCTTAAAAAAAAAAAAGCATTCTAATGTTAAAGAAAGTTTCCAATTTCCACTAATAAGGAGACATATTAAAAGAACATTTTCAAATATTGTCAAGGCAATTGTAGTCAAAAGTCAACAACAGCTAGAAATAAAGTCAATACAATTTCCCTACCTGAAAATATAAATGTTCTAGAGATGATTTATTTGGCCATAAATTATTTTCATGCACATGTTTTTCCTTTTTTTTTTTTTAACCATGGCATATACTTTTAAATGAATGTCATTTGTATGAAAAAAGTAGGGATTGAAGTGCTCAGATATCTTTAAATCTTTAAAACATACATTTTTTTAAAAAAACCTCTAAAATTATCAACATGAAGAAGAACTGGCCATTGGCTTTGTGGCAGGAATTACTTGGGAGGTCCAGTTGGTTCTACAAATGATGCAGGAAACAAAGGACTCCAGGAAGGGGGAGAAAAAAGTGCCCCAAGAAGCCAGTTCTGTTTGCCCGTGTGCATGAGGCAAGAAGTCAGTTTGGGATTCCGCCCTGTCTTATCCTGCTATCTTATCAGGTGGTAAATCTGTCCTTTGATCTTGTCAACAATGTGGAAAGTTGGAGACAGCTGCCACCACCCCTGGTCAGCAGTGCCTCACCAAGCCCTCATAAAACATTTATGAAACCTGTAATAAACGGGCCTGATAAGGGAGAGGCCTCAAGATTTCAAAAGTCAGCAGCCCCACAGAAAATGCCCTCCTCCGCCACCAAGGTCTCTGTATTTGAAGAGCAAACACAAACCATCAGTTCCCACTGGTCATAAAGTTTCTGAGCAAAGAGTTTCACCAAACCCTGAGATTAGCAGAATTTGCTCCGAGTCTTACCCACAGTCAGACGCAACCTCCCCTCCCTCGCCCGAAATTCTCCGAGCGGGGACGGGCGGGGAGGGCTGGGGCACGGGGGACAAGAATTCCATCAGGGAGACACAAAGAGCCATCTGATGCCCCGGAGTAAACTGACGTTCTGTGTTGAGTCCAGAAATGGGAAGAAGGAGTAGCGTTTGAGTAGCACCTTGTACAACGTAACTTAGGAAATACTTATTCTGACGTCTGTTTTATTCTTTGGGGAAATTGAGTGAGCTCTCTGAGCGTAGCAGAAGCAGACCGAGTTCTGACTATCACCCCGCTCTGGGCATTTTCCCAGTCGGCTTTCCAGGGCAAGTGTCGGAGGCGTTTAGATGCTGGAAGCCGAGGGAGGTGTGCAGTGTGATGGGACGGTCTTCGGGGGACACTGAGATGCTTCTGGGCAGGGGACATTGCTCGCTCACACGGTACAGAAGGGGCTAGCGCTGTAAGAGCGTGCTGAGTGATGACAGGCCGCAGGCGCTCAAGCAGAAGCAGACACACGGCGCGCCGAGCTAAGGGCGGAAGAGAGCAGCAGGACGTGGGGTGCCCGCCATCCAGGCACGCCTTCATCTCGTACCTTGCTTTCAAGGCCATAAAAGGCAATGAAATCAAAGGATAACAGAATGGAATGGGGGGAAAAAATCCCCAAGTCTCTCATCTCTTCTGCCCCAGCCAACTGGTGAGCAATTAAAGAAAAAGAAGAAGGACCCTCAGGGTGGCCTACAGACGGAAACCCCCTAGCTGGGCCCCCTGCCTAGGAAGCCCCTCCCCCAGAGCCCCAAGCTGGCCAATGTCCCCCCACATCATCCTCCTCAGCGACCGCCTCGGGGGATGTTCATCTCATCTCTCCCGGTTCCCCACGCTCGCCTCATTGCCCCACATAAAGCAAATCCTTAGGAATCCGTACACACAGTGTCCCTGAGCTGGGCGAGTGTTCCACGGCGTGTCCCCCTCTGCTTTCCCTGTCAGCGCTTCTGTGTTCGGCGGGGTGGGGGCTGACGCTGTTTGAGGGACCGTGCAGGGTGCCTGCCCCAGGGCCCGCAGGGCACGGGAGCTGACGGGGATGGTGGTCCAGGCAGTAGTGCTACGGGGGGAGCGAAGGACCCCCACCCCCAGGAGCAGGGCGTGCACCTGCCCGGCACAGTGTCCAGCGGGGGCTCCACGGGCAGGTGGGATCCCGTGGCTTCACGGCTGTAGTCGCTGGGGGTGAAGAAACCTGGGCGAGTACAGTAGAAGCAGCAGAGGTGGGGCAGAGCTGTCACTGAGGACCAGGGACGAGCAGCTGGCAGCATCAAAGATGTCCCAAAGCGCTGGTCATCCACATTGGTCAACAGTGGTTTGGCCAAAAGCCACCAAGGCAGGCAAAAGTGCAGTGACTTGTCCTACAGGATGCAGGGCCCCTGCAGTTACTAGGCAGTGTTATTTAGGTTCATATCTGAAGTGTCCCCAAATGATGCTGGAACAAAAGACTGGAGCCGATTTTCATGGGAAATTCAGTCCAGGGAAGCAGCGGTCTCTCGGGAAACCCCATCAGCTGGGCCGTCTCCTGTCCTCTGCTGTCTCTAGGCCAGAGAGCTCCGGTGCCAACATCTGAAGCTCGGGAGAGGGGATGGCTTGTCTCTCAGGGGGTGCTGTGTGGGAGACAGAGGAGGAGAAGCTCTGGGGACAGCGGCCCCTGTAGGACAGGCGCACAGGGTCCCGTCACCCAGGACAGGAGGCTGCCAACATTTTCCACAAGTCAAGAGGCTGTGAAGCTCAGAGGGCCGGAGACAAGCCTGTCTCACCTGCCGGCTCCACACCCAGCGCTCATACTCACTGCCGTGAGCATCCAGCTCTGAGCTCTGTCTTCTCACCTGTAAACCGAGGCTCACAAAACTCCAGGATTGGATGAGGTGGTGCACGTCCTATGTCACTGAGGAGTATTCAGCAATTGTTAGCCATTGTCGTCATTGGCAAGGAACGTCACCAGCACTTTTGCTCATGTAGCTGGTGATTTCCATGTACTTTGCATGTCCACAAACGAGTCTGTGTGGAGCCTGGTTTTTGTCCTGAGGGTTGGCATTTCCTGCTTATTCTCATCCACTCCACATTTTCGACCTAGATCTCTTAAATACAGCAACTCTGTTCCATGTAGTGTTGCACATTTGAAGATCACAAAGCATACATGAAGTGTGTGCAGTTATCATCCCCATCTCATGGGCAAGGCAGCTGTGGTTTGCAGTGTCCGGGTGTCAGAGCCTGGCTGGTCGAGGCTCCCAGTGCTGACTCCGCTGCCCCTGACTATATGGGACACCAGAGGAAGGGCTGAGGTGTGGAGGCTAGACATGGGGACAGTGGTGACAGGGAGAGCAGGCACTGTGACAGCAGGGGTAAACTGAGGCTGTCCCAGGAGAACCAGAACAAAGGGTGCCTTAGTGAAGGGTAACTAGACCCCAGACTGAGAATCCCAGGCCAAGGCCAAGGCTGGCAAAATTGCCATAAGATCATTTTAGACCCTCTTTGCAGACGGGCTGGGTCACGCCAGAGCTGGCCAGCTCTAGCCTCCACAAGCCAGGACACACGGCTCCTGTGCTGGCTCCTGCCCTCTGCCCATAGCCCATCCTTCATGCCTAGCGTGGCCCCAAGGACTCGGCACCCCCTACCTGCCTTCCACATCAGCGTGGGAGTCCACACTCGGGTAGACCTTGTGGCTTCCAATCGTGTAAGAGTCTGGATGTTGGGTATTTGCAGCATTAGTCACAGGAGACAAGAGGTGGAAGTTACCCGAGGGTCCATCAAAGGATGAATAAATAGAGAAGATGTGGTATATGCATACAGCAGAATATTATTCTGTAAAAAGGAAGGAAATCATGACAGACACCACAACATGAATGAAATTTGAAGACATTATGCTAAGTGAAATAAACCAGCCACAAAAAGACAAATATTGTATGATTTCACATCTATGAGGTCTGTAGGCTAGTCCAATTCATAGAGACGGAAAGTAGAATGGTGGTTGCGGGGGCCGAGGGGAGGGAGAATGGGGAGTTATTTTAATGGGTACAGAGGTTCAGTTGCGCAAGATGGACAGGGTTCTAGAGATGGATGGCAGCGCGGTTGGACAGCGATAAGAATGTACTTAATGCCACTGAACGGTGCACTTGAAGGGTTAAGATGAGCCAGGAAGAGTGGTTCATGCCTATAATTCCAGCATTTTGGGAGACTGAGGCCAGGAATTTGAGACCAGCCTGGCCAACATAGCAAGACCCTACCTCTACAGAAAAAAAATTTATTAATTAGCTGGGGAGCTAGGGGTGGTGTCACATACACCTGTTGTCCCAGCTACTTGGGAGGCTGAGGCAGGAGGATTGTTTGAGCCTAGGCGTTCGAAGCTGCAGTGAGCCATGATTGTGCCACTGCATTCTAGCCTTGGGTGACAAAGTGAGACTCTGTCTCTTCAAAAAAAAGTGATTGAGATGGTTAAGTTTGCATTATATATATTTTATCACAATTTTTTTGAAAGTTTGGATGTTGGGTCCTGACACCCTCAGACACAGAAGCTTCACTGTGCACCCTTGGGAAGCAGGCTTCTCCCCGAGCCTGACAGCACCCTGCCTCCCCTGCGCCCCTGAACCTCCTCCTCTCCCCCGCCCTGGGCCTCTCTGGGCTCCTGGGCAGACCGGCCCACCCTTGGTGCTTCCCGTTATCTGCACAGACTGTTCCCAGGCGATAATGCAGCTCGGGTCAGGCTGAGGGGACCGTGTGGACCTGCCAAGAAGCAGGAGTTTTCCAAGCCCATGGCCCCTGCTATTTGCTCACCTGTCATTTCAGCTTTGTGACAAGGCTGACATGAAAAGGGGGAGAGGGCACATTTTTGGCAGGAGAGGTAATTTATTGGAAGGCTGCTGGCTATAAACATGCCCATTTGGGTTTTGATTGCAGCCCTGGGCCTGCCACGTGGCCAGTCCCCTGTTAATGCATAACCAGGTGAGCGCCACTCTCGGGGCAGGTGCAGAAACTTAGTTGCACCCCAGGTCTTTACCTCCCACTCCCGACAGGGCCACCTCATCCTTTGCTTGGGCACAGATCCGTTGCAAAGTGGGAGGCAGGAGCTGAAGGCAGGGGGAGCTTGGCACCCTGCCCTTGGCCCTGGTCCTTCAACCGTGGGCGTTGGCAGTCACAGAGATGGGCGTGGCTCCACACATGACCTCTGGCCCGGGAGGAGGACAGGGCATCAGGGCTGGGCATGGTGGCTCTGTGGTGCAGAAAAGAAAGTGCAGCTTGGAGGTTAAGAGGTGACATCTGAGAGCCAAAGCAATCCCAAATCCATTTCCCAGGGGGAGAGAAGCCATTCACCAGTGCACACCAGACACAAGCGGGGTTTATGAAAGTCTCACATTTTTATAGGAAAGCAGCCTTTTAGCCTGTTTTCTTAAAAGTAAGGAATATGTAGAGTGAGGGGCCTAAGGAAGAACAGCAGGGCAGATGTCTGGGTGCTGAGTGCACTGCTCTGCTGGGGTGACACACAGGGACAATCACCGGAGAGGGACGGGCTCTGCTGGGCAGCCCAGGGCAATCAGGCACTGAGGCTCCTCCTGGAGCACCCACCTCCCACCAGCTCAGAGAGCGAAACCGACAGGACAGGAAGGAGCCCAGGGACCACAGAAAGCTGAGGGGAGGGGCGCTCTTAGCTTCTTTGGGTGGGCCCTGTGTTCTTTTTCCCTCTGGTCTACCTTAGGGGCTGTGCTGTCAAGGTCAAAGCTAGACCTCTGAAAATCATGTGGTCAGTGGTCACGTTTTGGAAAACTCCTGTTTCCCTGGAAAAGCACCCACTTTACAAATGTGGTTTGATGGGCAGTGATATGGAATTATGCTTTCTGAGAGTCTGGGACAAGGCCATGACCTTCCTAAGCCTCAGTTTCCCCACCTTCAAAGCGACCAGTCAGACATGGGATGGCAGAGATGGTACCCTTGGCGTGAAAGAGCCCGACGCACCGTCAGGATGCGCGTCCTGCTGTCTGTTCCCTACCCCTGGGCTCCAGGCAATAAAGAAAGGAGGGAAAATTACTGCCTTTCATGTTAATCATGCCAGTAAGTGCTGCAAAGTGCTTTGGAGTCGACTTGGATGGGAATTGGCTGTCAAACATAAAGACACGAGCCTGGAAGTCCTTGAAGGCTGTGTGTGTGCCAGAAGCAGCCCTCGGGAACAGTTGAAGAAATAGGTCATTTAGATGACAGGTAATTGGTTGAAATAAAAAGTTTCTAAATGGCACCAAGTCCATCGTGAACTTGGGGGCTGGGGAGCGGGATTTTTCCAGAAAACCTTGTCCTGAAATATAACGTACATACAGAGAAGGATACAAGTCGCAAGTGTACACTTTGGTAAATTCCCACCAAGCCAGCCTGCCTGTGTAGCAGAGCACGGCCAGGAACCCCCAGGCCCTTCCTGCCCAAACCAGGGCAGCCACATCCCGACTCCAAAGACCACAGGTGAGTTCTGCCTGGTCTTGAATTTCATGCGGAGAGAGTCACACGGCAAGTTCTCTTTTGTGTCCAGCTGCTCTCGTTCAAAATGATGCAGGAGGGGCACCCGCGTGTTTGCATGTGGCTGTGGCTCATTCCATCGCTGAGCGCTCTTCCACCGTGTGACCGTTACGTTCTGTTTGCCCTTCCACTGTGAATGTCGTGCGGGTTGCTCACTCACAGGGGGTGAGTGCACTTTCAGCACACGCTCGGTTTTCACTTAACACAGAATGCAAAGGGCCTTTACGAAACTTCCCAGGGGGTGGGAAGTCTGGACTCGCAACAGGGCTTGCTACACACTCGTCACACTGGGAATCGGCTGGTGTCCTGTTCCCCGACGCTCGGGCTGGGTGACACAGGAGCAGGGGAGAGTGCAGTGCGATGTGGGCGTTTCTGTGGGTGCACGTCGGGATGGGGGATGGGCTGGACACGGGTGGGGTCTGCAAGGCTTTTCGCTCACTGTGTCAGGCAGGCCGTGAGTATGAAAAGGGAATGCTTGTGTCGTGTTGACTTTAACTCAATGCACGTGTGGGTAAAGCGCAGGCAGAGAAGGAGAATAACACGGCGCTAAATTGCAGGGCAACGGCTCTTAAAAATATCACAGAGTCCAGCAGGTGGACACAAATGTGGCTGGCAGGGACGACACATGCAGGAGCACGCGGGCTGCAGTGGTGTGAGGGGAGTGTCCAGCGCCGGGCAGGACTGACTGGAGAAGGACAGAAGCACTGGTGTCGCTGGGCCGGAGCTGGGTCACTTCCTCCCTCCCCCAAGCCCAGAGCAGGAAGTGCCAGGTGGGGACGAGTTTCAGCAATGGATGAGGACGACGGCATCACCCCCGCCGCCAGACCTCTTGCTGGAGGCTGCAGGGGATTCATCCGAGCCGACATCTCCCTGTCTCTGCGCCCCCCTCACCTTCCCGGGCAGCAAGCAGGGTGACCTCTCTGTTCCACCTGCGCGCAGCTGGCTCCTCCTGTCCAGCCCACGCCCTGAGCACCAGCCTGGGGAGCATGACGCCAGCTGATTTCCTGGTGTCACGTGCACCTGTCACACGAATTCAATCTCACGTTACAGTTCAAGACTTCCCCATTTCATGGAAAGTTCCATAAAGGCCTTCCTCACACTATGTTAAATGAAAAATGACAACGTGTCCGGGAGAAGGGGTGACTCATCTTTAAAATATCACCATGGTATCCAGGCTCAGAGGCACGCCACTCTAGTCCCAGCTACTGGGGGAGGCTGAGGTGGGAGGATCGCTTGAGCCCAGGAGTTTTAGACCAGCCTGGACAATATCACAAGACCCCGTTTCTAAAAAAAAAAGAAAACAAAAAATTAGCCTGGCACGGTGGCAAAAGTCTGCAGGAGGGAGTTTGAGGCTGCAGTGAGCTACGATAGTGCCTGTGACTAGCCACTGCACTCCAGCCTGCGTGACAGAGCGAGACCCTGTCTCTAAATAAATAAATCAAAATATCGCCATGAATACCTAGACTTCGCTGAGGGTCTGAAGAAATGGGCAGTGGAAGAAAGAGAAAAAGAAACATTGACAGATGGAATCCCTTTGCGGGTGGAATCCCTGCCTGGCCACTTTAAAATTCAGCATGATGGACAGCAGTCAGGGGGCCAGGCCTTCCATGGAGGTTTGGTTCTGCAGCCCAGTGACAGCTGTCTCAAGGACAGTCAACACAGTGAAGGCCACATTAACATGCTCCGTATCCACAAGTCCTGTATCCAATTCAAACCCACATTGGTGGGCAGTGGATGTGAACGCCTGGAGAGCCAAAGCCAGGTGTGGTCCCCGCTGTTCTCAGCAGCTGCCACTAGACCTAGAAAGGTCTGACTTGTGCTACAGCTGGTAGGAAGGACGGCCAGGCTCCTGGGGTCGAGGGGTCCTGGAGTTCATCCTCCCAAAGGCAGGGCAGCTGCTTGGGGGAGACAAGGAGCTCGAGGGAGGGCCATTCTGGTCCATCAGAGGAGGGGGCACTGTTAGGGTCGGCTGTGAGGGGAATTTGGGACTCCTCAGTAAAACACCCGCCCTAACAGTGAGGCGCTGTTCCCCTTTTCTGGGCTGTCCTGGGTGTGACTGATTAGTCAACTTGGCTTGATAATTCCTCAGCCGATGTGCCCAGATTCCCTCTGGAATGCAGGACTCAGGCACCTCCACCAAGGCATCTCCTTCTTCCTCCCCGTCGGCGCCATCTGCCTCTGAGCCCTGGGACTGTCGAGCTACAGGACACGGTGAGGCCCTGTCTGGACCCGCACTGCAGCAAAGCCCTGCACGTGTCTGTCACAGGACCTGGGCCACCGCGTGGTGTCCAGGCAATGCCGCATATTGACAAGTCCCCGCACTTGTGCGCGGCACCCCCTTGCTCTCAGGAGAGAAAAGCCACCGTCTAACGCATCCAAACGGGCCTCCCAGCAATAGTTCTCCCAGTTACTTTTTTAATGAGATTGTTATCACCAGCAGCCACAGATTAATAAAAATGGAAGGTAATAAAAGAAATCACAGAGGAAACTGATGTTATCGACTGTGTAATAAAAGGGAGGAAGCAGGCTTCATTTGTAATGACGAGTTCTCCGTCTCACAAAGCTCAGATATGAAGCCCAGGAGGAAGGGTGCGCTCGGTGGCTAGAGTATAAACCACACACCGGTTCCAGGCGACCACGTCTCCGTGGTGCTCTCTGCCGCACACCCGGAGAGCTCCCTTCCAAACGAGCTTGCGGTTAGGAGGAGGAAGAGGCCTTCGGATCTGGTCTATGTCGGGACCATCTCACCCACCCTGGAGGAGGACGCCACCCTCACTACTGCCACCCTCTCCTGGTCTACGGTGGTCGCAGCCAAGGCCGGGGCAGTGCCCGCCCACTGCCACCCCCCGGCTGCGGTGCTGCTGGAAGCTAGGGCTCTGCAAGTCTCCTACAAAGCTCCACATCGTGTCCTGTCTCCAGAGGCTCAAGTCCCTCCTCCAATGTCCTGAAGCCCCCTGGGTGGGTTCTCCCCAGGTCTTTCCAAATGGCTGCTTTCTGCTGCTTCGCCAGGTCTACACAGGTGTGGCTGCGAGAAAGCAGCCAAACTGGCGGTCGGCGAAGTTGGGACGGGATGGGAGGAAGGAAGACGGGCGGGATGTGCCCAGGAGACTCCTGTGGGACCCGGCCTGTTCCTGCCTCCTGCCTCAGGCAGTGAGCTCCAGAGCTGAGGTCTGTGTCCGAGGAGGGCACCCTCTCCACCGAAGGAGAGTAAGGCTCACAGGGGAGGCAGGTGGAGTTGGGGGTGAGTCCCAACACGAGATGGAGCCTCTGCACACGGGTGGAGAGTGGCTCAGGCCACGCAGGCAGGAAGGGGAGGAAATAAGGAGGATCACTGTTCTCCTACTCTGCAAACACTAACCCGATGCCAACCTGGCTTCCCAGCCGCGCAGATGCAGTGAGGGGCTGCTTGGAGCACAGTGCCGTCTCTATGCTTTGAAAAGAGGCCTGTGCTACCTGGAGTGACATAAAGGACAGGGCAGAGCGAGCCCCAGCCTAGGCGGACTGATTTCAAGGAGAACAGAGAATCAGCTCAGATCCAGACAAATGCAGATGCTACAGCCCAGCCCAGCCCCGAGCCCCGAGGGCAAGTGTGCGGAGGGTCGGGGTCCGCGGCACACGACACTCCTCTGGACGGTCTAGATCAGGAGAATGGCTGGAAGAGCAGGGTCTAGGATGCAGCTGATCAGTGAGGAGGAGGCTGGAAGGCAGATGGTTGGGCGGGTGGGCAGGGTCCCCCTGGGGACGAGCGTGAGGTGCAATGCGGTGAGTGGACAAGTGCACACTGCACATTTGAGACATGGTGACTTTGTCGGGGCCAGGCCTTTTCTGTGGAAGCCAGGTGGTTCCCAGGTAGTCATTTGGGCAGATGACCTGGCACTTTCCTCAAGATTATTTAATGACTAAGGACTTTCCTATGGTTATCAAAAAGGCTGGGTGATGCTTCTAGGGAGTCACCTTGCTTCTCCAACGCACGCCTTGAACATCTCTGGCCTATCCCAGAGCATGCCCTTGTGAGCACATGCAGGGACGGGGGGGCCACCCGTGAGGAAGAGGGGATTTCGGGACAGAACGCTCCATCAGGCCCCACTGTAGGACCGGGACAGAGTCCCCAGGAAGCGCAGCCGGCATTCACCCGGCCTCTTCCAACTCAGATTTACTGCTCTGGGTCTGGCCCTCCTGTGACCCAGTTTCATTTCAGGGCTTTCTCCTGGTGGAGACTTGGGGTGCTCAGTGCCAGGGCCTCTCAGCAGCGTAGGGAAGGGGGTGCCGGCAACCCGGGCGCCCCAGCGCGGGCTGACCTGGAGCCAAGTGGAGCCTATCGGCTGCAATCCAAACACCAGCCAAGGCCCCTGGGCCGGTAATAAACCCGTCGGCTGCAAAAACAGGCCCAAGCGCCCAGGAATACAACCCTGCCCGTGTAATGATTAACCGGCAGCGAGGGGGCCCGGAGGTCAGAGTGATAATGAGAAAGTTTCCCTGAACTCTCTGAAGTGCGCAGGGCCGGGGAGGGGCCCCGGCTGGCGCCAACTCCTGGGCAGACACTTCCTGCCCCCTCTGGGGTGTGCTCTTCAACGAGCACACTGCCCTGGCCCTCTCGCCTCCCCGGTTCCCTGGGAACAGGGAAACTGACAACACAACCCCAGGGACTCGGGGCCCTTGTAAAATCCACCAGGAAGAGCCAATGGGGGTGTCTTCCCGGGAGGTGGCATTTCTCCAAACCTGAGACTGATAAGCCCTTCCGAGAAGACAGCGGCTTAGCATGTGTCCTTATTGCCTGGCCTGTCCTAAGACGCTGGGGCCTCTCTGCTTTAGCGAAACTAGGAAAGGATTTTCAGCGGGACTTTCTGCTCTCTGATATTTGTTAGTACTTTTGTATCTTGCAAAGGAATTCTGCAGCGACTCTCCTCTGAAATTCCCAAACAGGTTCCAGTGCAGAACTCATGCCCCAGCTTAAACTAACGAGGATTGCCAAGGCCCTGATATGTGTCTATTGTGGTGCTCAGCGCAGAGTTACAGAGAATTCTGTCACTGGGGAGGCAAGGCCGACAGAGAGGGAAAAGTAATAATGAAAGTAATATGAAAAAGACTATAAAGCTTCCCTGCGTCCTAGGAAATCACAACGCCAACTGAGGGCCAAGGGGGTGTCCTCAGTTTGCAGAGTGAAGGCACAAAGGAGTGACTCACTTGAGGATGTTGGTCATCAACGACCCTCTGGCGCCGTGAGCTGCTATCTCAACCTTGGCCCCTGCATCCCTCCGTCTTCTCGTCACCAACGGAGTTCTCCACGCTCAGGCATGTTCACACTGTCTGCCATTCTCATTTTTTTTTTTTTTTTTTTGAGACAAGGTATTGCTCTGTTGCCCCAGCCAGAGTGCAGTGGCGTCATCATAGCTCCCAGCAACCTCAAACTTCTGGGCCCAAAAGATCGTCCTGCCTCAGCCTCCTGAGTCGCTGGGACTATAGGCATGTGCCACCATGCCCAGCTAATTTTTCTATTTTTAGCAGAGATGGGGTCTTGCCCTTGTCCAGGCTGGTCTCGAACTCCTGAGCTCAAGTGATCCTCCTGCCTCAGCCTCCCAGAGTGCTAGGATTACAGACGTGAGCTACTGCGGGTGGCCACTCTGTTGTTCTTGATCTTACCGCCCCCGTCTCAACCAAAGACAATGTTTAGAAGCATCATTTCTACCCACTGCTGAACCTGGAGGCTCTTCCAACACCTTTCAAGTTCTTTCCTACGGGCTGGGCACGGTGGCTCACGCCTATAATCTTAGGCATGAGCCACCATGGTGGGTGAGCAGGTGCAGTGCTGAGATAAGACAAGTACCTAATTCTAGAATGTTCTTACCCCAGGAGCCCAATCACTGAGCAATGGTCTTCTATTCTTTTGTCATCTAATTCATCAGCTAACTTCTAGTAAGACACCACCCAGAGGAAGCCGTGTCCACTTCCAGTAGTGTCCACCGGGTAAGTCAGGTTTTGCATTATTCCGACGAGCACAGCAGCCCTTCCAACACGCTATGCTGTGGAATGTGCACAACGTCACGCGTTCCTGACAGAAGGAACACCACCACCGTAAAGTCAGCATTCCTGACGAGAAAAAAACCAAACCAAATCAAGCATCTCAATCTAACTATTAATTGACAGGATATACAGGACTGGGGAGCAAAATGTTACACAACACCCAGGGAGGCCATCGGCACAATCCAGACTACGGGAACCCGCACGTCAGCTGGGTGACAGGTGCGTAGAGGTTTGCCGTATTATTTGCTCTGTCATGTGAAGTTTTTATAATAAAGGGTTTTACACAGTCACGAGTGTTTTGTACATATGCTTACACACAAATCCGAAATAGCACCCAGACACCTCTCCTTAACCCACCGTGATGGGAGACGGTGGTAACAAAAATCTGAAGAGAGGACCACAACCCCCGTCCGGTCCCATCGCGTCCACCTCGCTGCGGATCTGAAGCGGATGAACTGGGTCAAGGGCCACCCGCAAGCCCCTTTCCTGGGGATCGTGGACCGGCACAGGGCCCGGCACGGGCACGAGGGGCACGCGGAGGCTCGTGCAGCCCGTGAGGCCCCCGGACTCCGAGGGGCAGGGCGGCCGCACGGTTCTAGGGGCACTGCCTGTGGGTGCAGAGGGTGACGCCGGCCTGAGCCCTCGGACCCGGGTTCCAGGTCTGACTCTGCCACTCGCCGCCTGCTGACTTGGGCAAATCACTTACCTCTCTGAGGGCCGAGGTTTTCCCCTATCCGAAAAGGAGAGTCACTCATTCCTCAAACACCTGTGGAGGGTGTGAAGTTGGCGTAGACAGCAAGGCCTGCCCTCCAGGAGCAAGGGCTGCGCGCAGGGACGCTGCCCGCGGGGTGGACGGGCAGGGCCGTCCGGAGGGGCCACCCCAGGAGTCCGAGCTGCTGGGGGTCGCCGCTCTGCGCGCCGGGAGCCTCCCTGGAGCTGGACCCTGACGGACGGCACGGAGGCGGCGCCGCGCCCAGGCCGGGCTCCGGGCTCTCCTGCGGCCCAGGGCCCCGCAGGCTCGGAAGTGCGGCGGCTTGGAGGCCGTGCACACGCCGGGAGCTGGGACTCCGTGTGGAGGCCGTGGGAAGCCACCCGGAGGCTCTGGAGGAGCGGGTTGTTCCGACCAGGGCTGTTCTTTAAGACCGTTGCGAAGAGGACGGCTCAGCGAAGGAAGGCTTGATCCTATTACACGGCGCGAAGGGAAGACGGCCGCTCCCCCGCTCCGGGAACCATTTCCGGTAAGACAGGCATGGCTGACGGCGCGGCAGCGCTGCCTTCTCCACGGGAGACAGTGCACTCACACACACAGCACACGCAACACACACACACAGCACACGCGACACATGCACAACACACCCAACACACGGCACACACGTAACACATACACAACATGTGCACAACACAGCACACGCATGACACATACACGTACACACGACACACCGCACACATAACACATACACAACATATGCACAACCCATGCAACATACACACACGACATACACAACACACTCAACACAGCACACACATAACATACACAACATATATGCAACATACACGACACATACACAACACACTCAACACATGGCACACACATAACACGTACACAACATATGCACAACACAGTACATGCATGACACATACACAACACACTCAACACATGGCACACACATAACACATACACAACATACGCACAACACATGCAACATACACATGACACATACACAACACACTCAACACAGCACACAACACATACACAACATATGCACAACACACGCAACATACACACACGACACATACACAACACACAGCACACATAACATGTGCACAACATATGCACAACACAGCACACGCATGACACATGCACATACACACAGCACACCGCACACATAACACACAACACACAACATACACACAGCACACACATAACACATATACAGCACACACAGCACACATATACAATACACACAATAGACATACACAACACACAATACACAACACATACAACACAGTGCACATGCAAAACACACAAAACACACAATATACATGTGACTCACATAGCATGCACATAACACACATATACAACACACATGCACAGCACACAACACACATATAATGCACACAACACATATAGACACCACACATAACACAATGCATACAACATACATGACACACATGTGCACACAAACACGCACACAGAGTTTGTGAATCAGGAGGTGGTGGGCAGGAGTCTGTGAACCATGTCTGAGAGAAAGCCTAGCTGGAAAATGGAAATGTGTCAAGCTCCAAAGTGCAGACACGATTAAGGGCGAAGCCTGAGGATGTGGGAAACAGGCCCCCCTTTCCTCCCTCGTGGGGAGCAGACTTCTCCTTGCATCCTGGCTGCTTCATGCTGGAACCAAGTTCTCCAGGACCCAGAGGATGGGGGAGGTGCAGGGTGGGGCTGGCCCCAACTGCTGGTGGCTCAGACAGAACAGGTGGTCCCCTGGTCCCCACAGCCGAAGCCGTGATGCCCAGGAGGGTAGGAGCAAAGAAGGCCACCGCCCCTGGAAGCCCAGGAGACTGCATTCTCTATTCTCTCTAGGTGACATTTCACAACGCATGCTTCCTTGCAGGAAAAAGAGTTTTATAGAGGTGTGTCAGGCTGTTGGTTCATAAACTTGTTCGTTTTCTGTTTGTGGTACCTGTTAATTTTTTTAAATTTATAATTTGATGAGATTTTTCCCTTCTCACACTAAAAAAAGTTAACTTTAATAAACTTTGTATTCTTTTTCTTAAAGAGAACTCCCCAAATTGTATAAACTTCAGGCCCCGCAAAACATCCTCATCCTCAGAGTAGAGAGCACCCCCGAATTCACACTTCCCCTAGGTCCTGGGCAAATAACGACCTTGAGGACCCCCTGCCCTGGGGCTCACTGCTCCTTGTCCCCCAGCTTGGCTTCCACCGCCACCCCAGCACTGTGCACACACACTGGCACCCTCAGCTCTCAGGCAGGGAGCTCGGGCAGCTCTGACCCTCTGTGGGAAGCCTGGACTGACGGCCGGGAAATTGCAGGCTGCTGTGAAAACTTCTGCACCCCTCTTCCCCTGCACCCTTGGGGCTGCACTGCTGTGGTCCCAGGGATGGCAGCCTGGGGCCTGGCTCTCCTTGCTGCTGACGAGGGGGACAGTAGCAGCTGGATGGGGGTGCATCTTCCGCCTGGGAACGGCATCGCTGGCTGGTCAGAGCCTCTGTGCTTATGTCCCAGGGTCGCCTGGGCAAGGAGAGCTGGAGAGGACAGATGCCCAGCAGCCCAGATGGCAGGCAGGGGGCTGAGGCCCTACAGCGGACAGCACACTCTAGTGCCCTCAGGACCTCCCCATCCTACCTGCCTTGGCCCTGACGCTGTGCATCTGTGGGCCAGCCTCCTCCTCCCTGTGGAAGCTCCTGGAAGACAGAGACTGTGTCTTGGTCCCTTGCATGTGCCCAGAGCTGTGCTTTGCAATGGTGGCTATTGGGTACATATTTGTTAAATATATTAGCCGTAAAAAATCAATGTGCCTGTTTACTTCTGGGCCTGACCTCACTTGTTTCAGAGGCCCACAGGCTCTGAGCCCCCAGAAACTCAGGGTCAACTGTCCCTAGGGGCCCGCCTCTGAGCTGGGCTGGAATAACAGAAGCAGTAGAAGTGAGCCCACCCAGGCCACATCCACACGTGTTACGCACACGTGCCCTGCAGGGCCAGGCTGGAGAGTCCACCTGGCCCCACCCCAGTGCGAGGACTGTTTTCACCTGGGCACAGCGGGACCTGGCCGTTTGCTTTGGTTGTGGTTTCCAGGCAGCAGCTGTTCAAACCAAGCACAGCCCCACCCCTCAGAGCACCATGGCTGATGGCTCCCAACATCTCTGGTCTTAGCGTCTCTCGAGAAACCCTCTTTTGAAGTTCACGTGGCAAGGCTGCCTCTCTTGGCCCTTGCTTGCAATCCCAGATCCCCACTCCTTGGGTTTTTACTGGGTTTGGGGCCTTGGAGCCCTCCTCGGTGGCCTGGAGGGCAGGTATGGGGCCTGTTTCCTCTAGAAGGCCCCCAGAGCTTGTCACCAGGCAGCATCAGATGTCACCAGGGCCAGGAGGGCCTAGGCCAGCGATGCCCAGGTGGACAGGGGGGAGGAGGGAGAGTGCTGGCAAGTCCACTAGAATCACTGTCACCTATGGTGGCTGGCAGCAGGGAGAGTGAGAAAAGTCACAGCACCGTTTCCAGGCCGCAGAGCCCAGGCAGAGCCGCGGAGAGGGGGAGAAAGGGGATGCGGATACGGTAGCCATGCGGTCACTACATGCGTGATCCCTGGCAGGTCACGAGTCTCTCCGGGCCTCAATTTCTTCATCTGTAAAATGGGGACAACAGTATTTCACAGGGTTGTCCTGCAGGTTGAATGAGTTTAAATAAAGCCCCAAGACACTGCGGGTGACACAAGACACTTAAGCTTATAATTAATTCTCAAGCTCTTCCTCCTGCCAAAGGCACCTGGGCGGGAGGAAGATTTAATTACTGAGGATGTATGATACGTAACACGAAAATTCAAACTCTTTCTTTGACTTGGAGGCTCTGGGAGGGAGGTGACATCAAAGCAAGTCCTGCTGCCTGTGGTGACGTGGTGTGGCCAGCGCAGCCTCTGGACAGTCCTGCTGCCTTGCCAGGAGCAATGGCCCTGCCACAGGACACACTTCCTAGCCATTCTGTCTCTTTTTTTCTAACATTACTTCAGGTTTATAATGTATATTTTTCTTCAACAAAATCCTAAACGCCATTTAATGCTCATTTTATTTTCACTAAATGTCTTGGCATAGCACAGTCGTTAGAAAATGTGAAAGTCCATTGATCATCTGGAAATTATCCTTTTGCCAGTGGGGGTGGGGCAGGGTGGGCGTCTGCTCCTCTGTTCTTTGGATAAAAGTGCGGACTCAGCTCACCTGACCAGGCAGGGGGGATGAGCATGTCCTCTGTATGGATGGAGAGGGAGGGTATCTGTTCACAGTCACACCCTGACTACCGGCTGAGACCCTGGAGGAACTATACCTACTGCCTCACTTTCCCAGATTTGTCAGGACATGGGGAAACCAGGAACGTGCCTACCATGTGTAGCACCCTCCCCTCTTGGTTTTGATAATTCAGATTAACCCACTTCTCCATTCACCCCTTCATGGTCCTGGTGAGAGATCTGACGGCACATTTCCTTAGTGGAGACACCTTGTAATCACTTGGGCCAAGAACTGGTGAAACTAGGTCGTGATGACAATCCCTGCCGACGGGCCTGCCCCAAGGTCGGGGGACGCAATCCCTCAGATCCTGTACCTGGAGATGCCAAATCACACACCTTCTGCCTGAGCCCAGGGGAGACTGTAGGGCTGAAGATGGCCGAGGGCTTTTCTTGCTTTGTTCAGAGTTGGGCTTGACACTGATGCAGAGTATTTAGAAACTGCGGCACAAAGCAGTTTGGGATCGTGGCTGGATCGAATGTACATTGAGAAGCATTTCTGAGCTTGCTTGTTTTGAACTCAGGTTCATCCTTTGATCCCCAGAAAGCCCCGCTAGCCGCTCACTTCCTGCTGCCCCCAGATACACCCCCTCTCCACTGGCATCCGCCGGGGGGGGCCCCCCTCTGCTCCCTGCTCTGAGCCCCCAAACCAGACCCGAGTCCAGTGCCAGCCAGGAAAAGGGTGGTAGGGTGGCACAGCCTTACCAACAGTTGGGTCTGGGTGGTGGGTGTCCGGGCATCCCTTGTGCCAATCTCTCTACATTTGTACATGCTTGAATTTATAACCACAGAAAATAAACTCAAAAAATAAAAAGGCTGTTGGCAGGTCCCTAAGCTGATGGAGCATGGAGCAAAGCTATTAAACAGTTAAAATAATGATTCACGTTTGTTGGCCATATACTATGGGCTAAGTTCATACTAGGCATTTTATATGCCTTATTTCATTTCATTGTCACCATGGGCCCATGAGAGAGGTACCATTCCACGCTTCGCAAATGGAGAACTCATAAGCGAACAGGATGGTCATCGGCCACCTGATCTCAGTATCCACAGGACATACTACTCTGCACTACTTTACGGGAGCACCCTGAGGACTGCTGTGGCTGAGCCAAGACAGGTCACCTTTGGCGCCCATGATATTATCCCCTGGCCACGACTCTCGGGAATGCACTGTGACCGTGCCCACGTGACAGATGTGACATGTGAGGAAGCTGGTGCTCTGGGAAGTGGCTCACCCAAGGCCATATAGCCAGAAGGGGCCGTGCCAGAAATCACACCCACCCTTTCACCACAGCTTCCTGGAAAGACCATGACCTCTGAGGGCTCGCCGCCTTTGCGCGACTGCCTGGAGCGCCCCTTCCCTCCTCCTCCCCCTCCTGCTATGCTCATCGCTGGACGCCCAGATGGAGCCTCACGTAGGGTCAAGGCCTCCCCAGGAAGCCGAGGTGCATGAGCCTGGGGCGGGTGCTGGGCCAGGCCCGGAAGGTGCGATCGCTGCTCCGAGGGGTTCAGGCTGGACGGACCCGTGTCTCTCGGCACCCGTGGAATGCAGAATTCCTGAGGGTCGGGTCTGGGAACGTGTGTTTTACAAGCTCTGCAGGTGATTCTTATGAGCACTAAAGTTTGTGAACCATGCCGTAGCTGTTTAAATTGCCTTTCTGAATGGCCCAGGAGGCCACCGCTCCCCAATTCTTTGCTCACCGTCAAGACATAAAAGTGTGTGTGCACAGGAAAAAGGTGGAAAAAGAGAGACACCCAAAATAGGGCAGTGGTTATCTCTGGAGGTTGAGGTGACAGGTGACTTTTATTTTCATGTTATTATCCGTTTCATCTAAAATGCTGCTTCACACATGAACAACTCTGAGAGCCTGCGTCTCCATGACCTTTAGCCCACAACGGGTGAAGGAAGCCACAGGAAGATGGCGTTGGAAGGACATTTTTTAAACGGGGTGTGACAGTCAGCAGCACAGTCACCATCATCTGGGCTGTTTCTGGGTTCAGAGGGCCCCACGGACGTGCCAGGCGAGGAACTCTAGCCCCATTTACGCAGGACTTGTGCAAAACTATTTTGCAGGTGCGGAGCCAGGTTTAAACACATTCAAGCATGCTTTGAAGTTTCTAACAATAAAGTTTTAAAAATGAAGGATTGTTGGTGGGTCTGTGCTGCCTCTGAAGGGCTGGGTTTTATCCTAAGGACCGCAGGGAAGAGGAGGGGCTGAGCCTCCCGACAGGGTGTCCCTGCTCCTTCTTCTGCAAGTTTTAAGAAACGCACAGATGTTTCCCCACCGTGGTGTGAAATGACAACTCCAGGCCTTTCCTCAGTGCTCGGAGCAGCTTTGCCCAAACAGTTGCCGAGCCCCGGAACACGAGGCCAGCAGCTCTCACCCGTCACCAGTGCTACCGCCCAGTGGGGCCATGACGTGGCACCCAGCCACCCGCCCGCCCTCTCTCCGGGCAGGGGCCCGGTCAATGTCCGCATGGGCAGTCGAGGCGTCACAAAGTGCAGTGACTGAGAACTCGTGTGACTCAGCCTCCTCCGCAGAGGGCAAGGCCACACGAGCCCCCAGTCTCCCTTTCGGGATCCAGTAACTGTGATCAAATCCTTGTCGCGTGCTGGTGGCAGACACTGAAGCAACAGAGCTCTCTGCAAGACGTGGGGCTTGCCTTCTCCTGACCACAGGCGGTGGGCGTCTGCTCACGGCGGGATGAGCAAATCAGCCCAGACACCCAGCGGAGCTCTGCCCACACGAGGGAGCAGCTTCCTGAATACTCCGTGGGGGGAGCCACCTCCCATTAACCCATCTCCGAAGCTTCCTTAGCTTGTCAGTTTTTCCTATCTGCAGCCACATTCCAGTTAGGAAGTCAACTTTCTAGAACTTTCCTGGTCAGTTCCCATTCGCTTTCTCTTCCATTCCTACTCCCTTCCCCAGTGCCTCACCCCAGGCACTTGGGAAAGGGGAGAAAACAAAGGCAAAAGCAGGTGGTCCCAGGCCCCTATCAGCCTCCTTATGTTCTCCCTAGAAGTTCTTACGAGCTATGGTTTCTTGGTGAGAAATCAGAAGTGGGAGAAGTCAATGAACTGGGAAGAGGTGACCCGGGGGCCAAGAGAGAGGAGAGGTCAAAAGTCAGGTGACCTGAGTCCTGGGTCTTGGACCAGGCCAGCCACCTGCCACACGGTCAGTGCTGCCTCTCCGGTCGGCTGCATGCGGTGTCTAGGGGTCGGCAGCCATGCTACACGGCAGAGTCCTTCCCAGACCCTTCTGGCCTGTCCACACAGGCCACCTCTGCAACAGAAACGACAAATCCTGCAGCAGCGGCGGTCAGCACACAATTTATAAGGGTCATTGTTTTCTGCAAAGCTCTCCTCCTCGCCCAATGTATAATTTAAATGGCGTTCAAGGAAAACGAGCTGCATGTTATAAAGCCCAGAGATAGTCATAAAACTGAGCAAGATAAAAGTCTGGAGGAAAAGTGGTTTACTCTGATGTGTTTTTCACCTCCCAAACTGCTAAATAAATAGAACACACACAGCCCCACAAGTGTTTTATGGTACCTCCTGTGTGTATTTCCTGAAGATGTTTCTCTGCATATCTCAGCCTCCATAATTTAGCCAGATCCCCAGGGCTAGAAAGCAACTTGGCCATCTGTGCCCGCATTAACCCGAGAATCGCATGGCTGCGTTACCTGTGCTTCTGGGAGTCCTAACCCTTCAGGAGTACGAGGGGACACGTCACAGCAGCTCTTGTCCCTGGCTGGCAGGATGCTATTAGGCCTTGTTCCAGCAACTTAGAGTGCATTGTTTCCATGTCATGTCTGTTGGTCTTCACAGAACATATCTCATCCAGCCTTCCGACCTAACGAGGGGCACTTCGTGTTAGTCTGTGTGTTCCACAGCCACGTTTGAAGGAGTGAAATGCTTCTGATAAAATCTGAAGCAGCGTTAGGCAATGCCAAGCTACACCCTGGACTCAAGGGTGGCTTCCTCTGCCATCTTGAATAAAATGGAGGAACCTAAAAGCATCCAATGACGCAGACCTTCTACAAGGCTCGAAAGACTGCTGTGGAATCTCGTTTTCAAGGAGGTCCCCAACGCAGCAGAAATGCCATCAGAAAATGGCCTGGTGCTGGTGACACAAGGGAAGTGTGCCACCTCTCCACACACGCTCGCTGGATTAAGTGGTCTGGGATGGGGGCCTGGTGTTTGGTGGGGACAGAAGTTTCCAGATGAGAAAAGGATGGTGACTATCTTCCGAGTTCTAATCAGTCCCGTTAATGGCATCAAAAAACCGAAGTTTCCAAAGATCTTGTCAGTAACCTGTGAGCAAAGTCCTCCATTTGTGGCCAGCCCGTGCTACAGCTAACCTGGGGAGGATTCTCACTCCTCACAATAACACATCTGTTAGCGGCTGTTAAAGTTATAGAAATTGACTATTATAAAAATGGGGGATTTCTATGCACAAAGAGAGATTCTTTAGAATTTTTCACCTTGATTCTGTACAAACTAGGGATTGAGTTTTCTTATATAAGGCCCCAGTGTCTCCGTACAAAATGTCCTTTCAGTAGAGTTTGGTGGTTCTCAAACTTACATGTACGGAAGAATTATTCTGCAGAATTGTTTACTCGAAACTGATTGTGCTTTACAGGGGATTTAAGGGAATTCCAAAGGTAATTTTGTTTGGACACAATTTTTGCTGACATCAGAACCTAACCTGCATGGACACACCCCTCCCAAGGCACATCTGGGAAACCGGCGTGTGCTCGTAGGCCCCCCTTGCTCTGTTCTCCCAGGACATGTCGCCCCAAACCTGGACTGTCCGTGTTGTGCTTTTTGCCACTTCTGAAATACAGAGAAGAAAAAAGCAAGAGAAGAGAACCATGTCAGTCGGATTCTCATGCTTTTAGATAGAGGGGAATTTTTTTTACTTTCTGTACCTTACATAACTATATTCAGGTCAAAAAATAATATATCATCCTATAATTTAAAAAAAGGAAAAAAACCCCACAACACATGCAATATGTCCCAGGCGCCACTCAGTCTGAAGCTGGCCCGAGTTTATCTCTGACTGTCCACTGGCAGTTTGAGACATTACAGCTCGCTGATAACCAGAAATGAGTAAGCACCGCGCCGTTCAGCATGTCACGCTGAAGCACCAATAAAAAGCTCGTAACTCCTGTTATGTGGCCAGCACGCTGGTGAAGGGACGTTTACATTACCCGTCTGCCGGTTACAAATGACGACTTAATCAGCGTCCTCCTTACCTAACATGGCCTGCTTGGCCCCCGGGCAGCGGGAGAGCATTCCACAGCTGCTGCAAGGCCTCCCGATTCCTGGAAATTGGGACTGGGCCGGCCGAAAATTCCTGGAGCCGCTGTCCTCAGAGCTGAGCTCAGTGCACATAAGTCAGGAGCTAAGTCACCGGTGTCTGGGAGCATCTCAGGCTCTGACCGGCGCTTTCCCCTCCCGCTGCTGTTGGTAATGAGGGTCAAAGCTACTCCTCCAAGTGACGGCCCCCCAGAGCATCCGACTGCCACTGAGGCAGAGAACCCTGGAACCAGAAGGCAGCCACATGCAGCCGGATGCCAAGATCATTGCCATTTTAAAAAGTGATGAGTGTGGGAAAAATTGTAATTAATTTGAAAAATAAAGAATGAGATGTCTTGCTAACTCCTCCTCCTCCCCTCATCTTACTCCCCCAAACTCGAGCCCCAGCATTGTGTCCATGGGACCCGCCCAGCTGGCCTTCTCAGGAGAGTTCAGGCTTCTGACCCTGCTGGTCACTGTCCCGTGCTCACAGCAAATGGCCAGTCAGTGATGATTGTTGGTTTTGGTTTTTTTAATTTTTGGTGTAATTTACAGATAGTAAAATGCATAAATTTTAAGAGAACACTAATATTCACCCACATCCGTGTAACCAGAAGCCAGATGACAATACAGGAATGCCCAGTCTCCTAGGGGCCCTCATGCCCCCCGGACCCCATCCCAAGGCCCAGTCAACCCCACCCCACCACCCGACCAGAAGACGCAGCACTGCTCTGACTTGTAGCTCCGTGGCTGTGTGTTATCCGGTTTTTAACTTCGTACAGACGGACTGGCACACCAGGTCCTATTACATGTCTGCCTTTTCCCATGCACCTTGTGTCTGTGATAGTCACCCATGCTGGTGCGTGTAGCTGGGACTTATTCTTTTCATCAATGTCTGATTTTTTTTTGATGGATGAGGTTGGTCCTCGTGTGGCTCTCACTCTTCTTGTCCTGTTATCCCTTCTTCTTCCCTGTTCAAATCAATGTGTGACCTTGTCCTCACTGATTTGGTCCTAGGATTTGGTTCCTATAGGGAAAAGTAGGGTGCCCACCCTCCCTGCACACTCATGGGCACCTTCCACTGTCCCCAAAGGCTCCGGTGAAGACCCTTCTTAAATGAGGGCTTAGCCACCGCTCCGGGAACGTGAGACATTGCAGTAGGCTCCTGGGCACCCTTCTGGAAATGCCTTCCCTGGAGGAGCTGCACCATTAAGGAGAAGCCAAGTTGGCTGTAGGAGCTAGAGGATGTACTGGACCCAGGTCTCAAATCGTTGTCAGACTGTGTCCTGCTCTGGGGTTGGTGGGCAGCAGAGAGAAATGCTGTAGTTGGGTGTTGGCTGTAAAATGAGTTCAAGAGGTAATGATGTGAAGAGGGAAGGAAGGAAGGAAGGAAGGAAGGGAGGGAGGGAGGGGAAAGAAAAAGTGAAAAGATGTTTCGCAGGCTGCAAAGAAAGGCCAGTGACAAGAAGAAGAAAGGAGAAAGCAAGTCTCTCTAGTCTTCAGGGTCTAGGGAAGGGAATGACTAGACAGAGGGAAGGATGGTACAGGAGAAACTCGATTGTGTACTTCAAAAACAATCACGGATGCTGCGTGTGCAAGTTAGGATAGATGCGTAACAAACGTGTGTGCCAGCATGGCCAGCAGATGTCAGCCTAAGACAATCTATTCTCTGTGAGGCACCGCCCAGCTGGCAACAGCCTCTCTGAACCAAAGTCAGGAAGAAACATGGGACCTGGAGAAGGTTGGCACCATTCTCAGGTAAGACAAATCTCTATCGTTACCCAACAGTCTAACGAGCAAAAACTCCTGGAGGAATTACAGCTCCTTTTTCTAACTTTTTTCTTAAGAGACAGTGTCTTGCTCTGCTGCCTAGGCTGGAGTACAGTGGCACGATCACAGCTCACTGCAGCCTCCAACTTCTGGGTTCACACAATCCTCTTGCCTCAGCCTCCTGAGTAGCTTGGACTACAGGGGCGTACCACCACACCTGGCTAACTTTTTTTTTTTTTTTTTTGGAGAGACAGGGGTCTCACTATGTTGCCCAGGCTGGCCTCAAGCGATTCTCCCACCTCAGCCTCCCCAAATGCTGAGATTACAGGTGTGAGCCACTGTGCCCGGCCTTTTGTTCTCTTAACCCCAGGCTTTCTGCTAAGTTAGAAAAGCAGTATAGTTTGAGATGCGATGCTTCTGAGACTTACCAAAAAAAAACTAAGCAATTAAATGGTGGGAAGCTTTTGATTTTGCAGTGAGAGATCCCCAACCTAGCTAAGGCATTGCCTTCACCGTATCACCAGAAAACATTCACTGAGCTTCTTCTGTACCCTCAGGACTGTGCTTGGTGCTACAAAGCATGAAGTCCCTCTAACGCAGGGGCTCTGCCTTGTAGCTCTGAATCCCTCACTTGTCTATAATTTCCTTGAGCTAAAGACCAAAGCTTATTCGCTACTGGGCCTCCTGCATCCAGGACTATGCTGGGCGCACAAAAAGATTTCCACCAATGCACACTGCTTCTGTTATCTTCCGTATGAGACGGCAAGCTAACACATGGGGGATGCCACCCCAAATCCAAGAGTACACACAATCAACTGCTAAATTGTGCAGTTCGGGCACTAAAGTGTATTAAATTTCGTTTCTCCATTTCCCCAGGCTCCCTGAGCAGCAAGAGCCAGGATGCCGAGGTTTTGTTTATGTTGCTGTTATCACTAGCAACTACGAACTGAGCACCTTCTTATGCCCAGCCCTGCTTCAATTTCCACAATTCCATGAGGCGGGTATTGCAAATCTCCCCGTTTCGCAGATTTAAAACCTGAGGCTTAAAGAGTTTCAATTTTCTCACAGCTGCAGAGCTGTTGAGTCTGTCTTGTACGTAACGAGGGCGATGGCAGCAGGAAGCATCTAACACCGCACAAGGCACAGGGGTTAGTGGTGGTTGGTGGCCGGAGCCTCACCCAACACCGCAGCCTGTGTCTATGCTGAAGGTCCCCCTGTGGGTTGAAAGCAGCACCAACTGCAAGGCACAGACTGCGCCAGGTAAGGACACGCCCCAGACGTCTGACTCTCGCCCAAGGCCCGGATGTGTGGACCCGCTGTCGCCATGGCTGTGGAAGGTAGAATCGTCTGCTTTGGAATTGATCGAGCGTGAGTTCTGTCCCAAGGATACCCAGAGAGGATTATGAAAAGGGATCCTATCCAACAGAAACGCTGATCGAATTAAAATTCAGATCTTAGGTGTGTCACCTCAAATCTCAGCTCAAGGCTGAAATACTCAGAAAGAGGAGCCTTTGATTCTCCTCCTACAGTCTCGCACGTCTGTGCTCAGCCCGCCTCCCCGCCAGCTCTCTCCCTCTCCTCCTTCACGTTTTGCCTCTTCAGTGCAACTGTGCCTAGCACACCCCTGGGTGTCCCTGGCAATGCCGGTGGCAAGCGCATCCCCTGCTGTCTAAGAACTCATGATGCCGGACACCCGCAACAGAGACACCAGAGCCAGGGGCCAGCGGCTTTGCAGCGACGCTCACTCAGCACCCACGCTGCGCTGCGGGTAAGTCCGGGAGGACCAACTGTCTTTCCCTCTCCCTGTGCATCCCACCTGGTCCTTGACGTAAGTTTGCAGTTAGAAGACTAGCTCTCTATGGGGCTGTTGAAATCTCTAAGGCATCACGTTTACATTTCATTATCAGCTGCTGTAACAAGAAAAACAGATTCGAGAGATAAGCCGTCTCTCTGTGCAAGGTACTGCAGTTACAATCAAACACTCTGAAGCTAGAATGTCTGGGCTCTCTGCCCAGTTCTGCCACTTAAAGCTGTGTGACCTTGGGCAAGTTGCTCAACCTCTCTTATCTGTAAAATGGGGATGCTGCTGCTGCTAATGATAAGAGCACCCTGTTCTCAAGGTTGTAAGGAAGACTAAAGAACGAGCTAATCCTTGCAAAGAACTTACAACAATGTAAGACATGATCTACTCATGAATTTTCAACCAACATCAAACCTTATTAAAGTAACACAGTATAGAATAAACCTCTTGCCTTCTGCTCTCGGTCCTGAGCTCATGAACTGGGGCTCCCGATAGAGCAACTGTTAATGGAAACACACATTTCATAGAACAGATTGAATATTGAGCTGAACACACCACACCGACTCAGAGAAGACTTTCTTTCCCTTACTCCTGAGGAAAGGTTCAGTCTTCTGTCCTCTTGGGACCTTGTCACCTCTCTGACCCCTAACTTCTTTGCTCTTCTCTGCTATTCATCAGATGTCAGGCCTATTTGCCTCTTTGGCCCCTTTCTGATGGTCTTTGGGTTCTAGCTTCTCCAAATTTCTCCCAGTAAGCATCGTGATTACAACTTCAATTTAGTTCAAGTCAATGAACATATATTAAGCACCTACTAGCCCAAAGCACCAAGAGACGCAAAGATATTCCCACTTTACTCTCGGGTGAGAAGTGTGCATGGCCCAGTGGACGACCACGTAAAATGGAACGAGAGCTCTGGGGAAACTCGAGGTGCTGCGGGCAGAGCCACGAGCAGGGGCAGAAGGGAAGGTGGCCCCACAGGGGAGGTGGCCTCTGAACGAAACCTTAAAGGGAGCACATTCAGTGAGGCGAGGCCGAGGCAGTGGCCTGTGAGAGCGAGAGGTGCATGTGTCCATCCATTCAGAGCACGAATGAGCCAATGGAGTGAATGGCTCGAGTCTCTGAGGGGGGTGCAACAGGTGGCCACCTGGCCACCTGGAGAGGCCCAGCAGGAGAGTGGCCCTGGCGTGCCAGGAGCAGGGCTTGGCAGGTCCAGTGGAAGACGGAAGGCCTCTTATGCCCTACCAAGGAGCTCGTGCACAAGTCTGCAGACCTTGAGGAACTATGGAAGATTTTGAGCAGGGGGTAACTGGATGCAAACTGTTTCTAGAAGATGGCGTGGTAGCAACAGAAGACTATGCTAGTGTGGCCAGAGCACGGAGTGGGGGCAGGAGGTGGGCAGACAGGCCACCATCTCTCCCCACTCTGTGCAGGGGGCCTCAGCCTGGCATGATTTAGCTCCCCCTCCCACAGAGATCTGTGGCAATGTCTGCAGACAGTTTTGGTTGTCACGGCTGGGGTGGGGGGTGCTACTGGCATCGAGTGGGCAGAGGCCAGGGATGCTGCTAAGCACCCCACATCGGCCAGGATGGCCCCCAAACAAGGAATCCAACCCCAAGAGCCAGTAGTGCAAGGTGGAGCACCCTGCCCTGGAGCACCTTGTCAGGAACGACCCCCTCCCGGGGACATCTCTAACCTTGACATGCGGCTCATCGCGTGCCCACGCTGCAGGGCTGCACATCCAGGAGGACCCGCTCCCTGGGCAGGCCGTCCCCTCTCCGTCTCCCTGTGCGTCCCACCTTGTCTCTGAAATGAGCTTGCAATGAAAATACTAGCTCTTAGGGGCTCCTGAGACTTCCGAGGCACCGGATTTACATTTCATTATCAACCACTGTAACGAGGAAAACATGGATCTCACGCAATGAGCCGTCTCAGATGCCTCCGTGCAACTCCTGAAACCCCTCCAGCATTGCTGGAAACACAGACGGGAGGAGGAGGAGCACCCCCAACCCCGGCCACAAGCTGCTGCTACTTCCTGGAGCCCCTCTGCCGGCCACCAGCACCCAGGGTCACCTCGCCTAGGTCTTCTTCTCTTGTCTTTTACTCACCTCACCTGACCGCAGCCATCCCCACATGGCTTCAATTCTCAATAACTCGAAAATCCGTGTCTCCAGTCCAGCCCCACCTGTAAAGCCCCCGGACCCCACAGGTGTCTAGGCGGGAACATGAGGTGATCTCCTTGCGGCCTGCCCCCTGCAAGGCACATTACGTAAAAGTTACCATCTCGTCCATTTTTAAGTGTATAATTCAATGGCATTAAGTACATTCACATTATTGTGCAACCATCACCACCGTCCATCTCCAGAGCTCTTTCCACCTTGCAAAACTAAACTCTACACCCATTAAACAATAACTCCCCATTCCCTCCTTCCTCCCACCCCTGGCCACCACCTTTCTACCTCCATTTCTGCCTCTCTGAATGTGAACATGTTAAGTGCCTCATAGAAGTGGAATCATACAATATTTGCCATTTTGCAATTGGCTTATTTCACTTAGTGTCACGTCCTCAAGGTTCATCTATGTTGTAGCATGTGTCAGAATTTCTTTCCTTTTCAAAGGTGAATAATATTTCATTGTGTGTGTATACCACACTTTGCTCATCCATCCGTCTATGGATGGACACTTGAGTTGCTTCCCCCTTTGGGCTACTGTGATTAATATTGCTATAAACATGGGTGTATAAATATCTCTGCAGGACCCTGCTTTCACACCCTTTGGGTATGAAATTGCGATTGCTGGACCACATGGTAATTCTATGCTTAATTTTTTCAGGAACAACCATACTGTTTTCCATAGCAGCTGCACCATTTTATAATCCCACCAACAGTGCACAAGGGTTCCGATTTCTCCACACCTTTACCAACACTTGTTATTTTCTGTTTTTTTGATAGTAGCCATCCCAATGGGTGTGTGGTTTTGATCTCATTAAAGTTTTGATTTGAGGCCGGGCGCGGTAGCTCACGCCTGTAATCCTAGCACTCTGGGAGGCCAAGGCACGTGGATCGTTCAAGGTAAGGAGTTCGAGACCAGCCTGAGCAAGAGCGAGACCCACCTGAGCAAGAGCGAGACCCTGTCTCTACCAAAAATAGAAAGAAATTAATTGGACAACTAAAAATATATAGAAAAAAATTAGCCGGAGATGGTGGCGCATGCCTGTAGTCCCAGCTACTTGGGAGGCTGAGGCAGGAGGATCACTTAAGCCCAGGAGTTTGAGGTTGCTGTGAGCTAGGCTGACGCCACGGCACTCTAGCCAGGGCAACAGAGTGAGACTCTGTCTCCAAAAAAAAAAAAGTTTTGATTTCCATTTCCCTAATGATTAGTGATGTTGACCATCTTTTCATGTGCTTATTGGCCATTTGTACATATTCTTTGGAGAAACATCTATTCAAGTCCCTTGCTCATATTTGAATTGGGTTGTTGGGTTTTTGTTGTGGTGGTGGTTGAGTTTTAGGAGTTCTCTCTATATATTCTGGATATTAATCCCATATCAGGTATACAATTTGCAAATATTTCCTCCCATTCGGTGGGTTATCTTTCTACACTCTTGATAGTGTCTTTTGATGCACAAAAGTTTTTAATTTTCATGAAGCCCAACTGTTTTTTTTTCTTTTGTTGCCTGTGCCTTTGGTGTCATGTCCAGGAAATATTATAATTGCCAAATCCAATATTGTGAAGCTTTTACCCTGTGTTTTCTTCTAAGAGGTTTAGCACTAAGAGTATTAGCTCACATTTAGGTCTTTGATTCACTTTGACTTAATTTTTGTTCATGGTGCAAGATAAGGGTCCAATTTCACTCTTTCACATGTGGATATTCAGTTTCCCCAGCACCTTTTGTTGAAAAGATTGTCCTTTCCCCAAGAGTGTCTTGGCACCCTTGTTTAAATCTTTGACCATACATGCCAAATAGACCACATATGGTTTATATCTGGGCTCTCTATTGTTTTCCATTGGTCTTTATGTCTGTATTTATACCAGTACCGTACTGTTTTGATTACTATAGTTTTGTAGTAACTTTTGAAATCAAGACATGTGAGTCCTCCAACTTTGTTTTGTTTTAAGATTTTCTTGACTATATATTAATTCTAACTCAAGCCTAAATTTCACCCCCTGCAAAATGGGGATGATACTTGCACCTGCCTCATTGGATCACGTGTGTGTGTGTGTGTGTGTGTGTGTGTGTGTGTGTATTAGATGAGGTAAGATGTATAAAACACTTAGCACTTTGCCTGGAATATGATATTTAAAATATTTAAAATTGCCATTAATATAAAATGATATAAATATTCTTTAATGAATTATCGCCTCTGCCAAAGTAGCAACTGTGATGTATCTTTCATTGGCACTACATCTTCAGGAAGACTTGTCTAGTATTTAGTACTAAATTCTAGGATGTCATCTGTCTCTCAGTATTTACTGTTCCTGTCTCAGCATGAACAACTCTAGACCAGGGTAGTCATGCGGTGTTTAAACCACAGCTCTGCCACGTGATAACTGTGCCCTAGGGTGAGATGCTCAATCTCTCTGTGCTTTCTTTTTATATTTGAAATGGGCATAATAATACTGTCCTCAGAGTCTTTTGGGATGGGGACAGGTGGGGACAAAATTATTTACTGTGTATGGAAGGCTCTAGCTCCACACCGTGCACGTAGTTAGCACAAAATGAATGCTTCCTTCTTTCTCACCCATTTTTCATTGTCCCCTTTCATTTCTCATGAGAGAATTCACTCTCTTTAAAGAAACAAGAATAATCTCCCCAAACAGAGGCAAAACAATGCCACATTCCACCTCGGAGGAAGTGTCGAGTCCATACGGGATTGGGGCGTTGACCGTCACAGCCGGTGATCACCTCGCAGTGGCTCAGCCAGGCATGTGAAGACCGATCGTGGTGCTCTGCAAGCTGGCACAGATCCACCCCAGGGTTCACTTATGGACTTCTTCTTTTATTTGTTCATCAGGAAGTAGTTACTGAGGCTCTGCCACCCAGGTTGGTGACCACCAGAACTCCCTGTCACGTGGGAAGACAGATAAGTACAAAAATACAATACAGACCGATGAACGCAGCGGAGATGGAGCTGGATCTAACGCCAGTCTCAATAGGCTTCTGTTTCCTGAGCTTCTTTCAGAAAGAACATGAGGAACAGACAAAAATTTCCAGGTGAATTAGGTCCAAATGATAGAACAACCCACAAGGTTGCGAGGCACGCTCCTACTACGTGGAGGAGCCCAGCTCCACGGCGGATTGTCGGGGAGGGCCCGGGGAGGGGCAGGAGGCTCACTGCCAGCAGTTCCCCTCTCTGCTGCCCAGAAGTTCCGCAGGAAGGATAACATCCTAATGCACCACTGATCGTTCAAGATCAAAGCTTCACGCTCAAGGTTCTTCGAGTTTCCTCTTCCCTTGCTCCACCTAAGTCTTCTTCCCTGTGAAATAATGTGTGATCTCTGTTCGTGGAAACAAATCTCCTGATTCTGACATAAAAGGACGCGTTTTGTGCCTTGCTCAGTTTCAAAGGTGAAGTCAATAAACACTGAGGATACGTCCAGCGTGGACGGGAATAATGGTCCCCGGAGCCCTGCTAATTACTGGCTGCTAACGTTCGAAAGAATGTGCACAAAATTGCTCTGTTACAGTCATGAAAAAATGGTCCTAAGTATGAGATAATTACTAGTTTATTTCTTGTAATATTCTATAATACAAGACACTGAAATCATTTTTTAAAATAACTTCAAAACTGTAAAAATAACTTCAACTTTCCTTGCTGCAGAGACGTATTTTCCTGCTGCCGGGAGCCTGACGTCCTTGTTCACCTTCAGTGTGACGGGATTCATCATTCCCTAGGACTGTGACATTACGTCTTTCTAGAACAAGCCGTTACCCAGAGAGGAGGCTGAGAAACAGAAGGAGCAGGGAAGGGTTCGCTTGGAAAAAGCAGTCTTGAAACGTTTATTAAAACCCAGGCTCTGTGCTATTCCAAATCGGGGGTGAGGTGGAGGGAGACATTTACAAACTCTACTTTTCATCAAATAACTCAAGATATAATCCTGATATTTCAGAGATACTGATATATCAAAATTCTCAAAGATTAAATTGTTTACTCATCAAACAGAAAACAATATCTATAAATCATTCAGAAATTTTGAGGACACATGAAGACTATGGGTTTACAACAAAACGTGGAATCCCGGATTTACTAGATTGCTAGTGAAGCACACATCACACACACACAGACACGCACACGCACACATGCACACACGCACGCACACACAGAGCCTACACCCATACCTTCGCCACTGCCACTTAAAAGATATTTACTCTGTATCCTTAGCCATACTCCACAGTTTCACAGCTCCGAATGACGGAGAAATAACTCCACTCACCTTTGAAAGCTTTAGAGAATCTGCACACGCGGTGGGACTTCAACCCCATAAGCGCAGGACAGCCCTGCCTCCGTCCTTTTGCTGTTCACATGGCAGCTTCCACTGGCAAGCAGGACCACACCAGCACGTGTGGACCGCGCACTTGGTCTCCATGGCAAAGAAAAGCGGCCGCCACGCAGCAGCGGCAAGAGTGGGACGCAGTCAGGGACCCGCTCACTCTGCCCCGAGGAGGACGGCCAGGCCCCTCCTGGGTCTCGCTGCTCCTCTCAGACCCTAAGTGGCTGGTTCTGAGTGTGGGGTAAAAAGAACAGGGGAGGTGATCGGGGACCACCGCGGACACGGACAAGAGATTCTTAAAATGAAAAAGCTCTTCATAGACCGTCACGTGCTGCAGATCCATCTCTGTTCAACACTTGTGTGTGGGAATGTACACACATCTGTATGTTTAGAATAAATTCTGGAGGAATATCACCAAACTGTAATGAATGGTTATTGCCTTGAGGCACAATCACAGGATGCTTTAAGTTTTTGTTTTACTTCGATATTTAAGTTTTTGATAATGAGCATGCACCAGTTCTGAAATCAGAAAAAAAGATATTTTTTTAGAAAAAAAGAATATGCAAAATAAGAAGTTCAAACACATAATTTCTACAAACGATTGGACACGGTTTTATTAATGGCAGAGTGAGTTACTAAAAATAAGATAATCTTAGCCCCAAAGAAGTATAAACTAGGCCTTATGTATTTCCTCACATCCTCATCTTTAATTCCAAAAAGAATGTAGAATGGTTAATAGGAGCCTGATTCCTAAAGGTGCTAGTTCTTCTTTAGCCTTGACACGAAGGCCCTGAGCTACAAATCAGAAGAATTAAATAAATTCAGCGTGGAAAATTCCAAACTTGATCTTAGTTTACCTCAGGATTTTTAGTTCTTGGGAGCTGAATGCTGGACTCACCCTGTGTTTCTGTGCATTTTTCAGATGATGTTGCATAAACAGCCATATTCGACCGTGTCATTCAACGCCAGACCGTAAGCATTTCCCCACATTGTTAATGACTCTCCGGAAACAGATTTTAACAGCTGCGTAGTAAACCACTGTGTCTTGGTTGCTTGGACCACTCGCCTCTCGTTGACCTCTGAGGTCTTTCCTTAGCTATTAATAAATAATCTCTAAATAATCGCTAAATAATCTCTACTTATCCTTCAACCCATTCGTTCACAGATTCCACGAATGCTTTGTGAGCACTTGCTCTCCCCCAGGCACTGAGCTCAGCACCGAGCAACCTCTCAGCAGAGACACAGGCCCCCGACAGACGGAGCTCCCGGTCTGCTTGTCAGGAACAAACGTCAACCAACCGACGGCTGTACCATCACACACCAAACTGACTGTTTCGACAAGAAAGTAGAGTTTGACGAGAGGTTATAGCTGTTCTAGGTTGAACTGTGTCCTCCTGCAAAGTTCCTGTGTTGAAGTCCTAACCCGCAGTACCTCAAGGTAGAATTAGATGTTGTAAATAGGGTCACTGCAGATGGAATTAGTTCAGATGAGGGCATCAGGTGAGCCCTGATCCAACAGGACTGGTGCCCTTACAAGAAGAGGGGACACAGAGACACAGACACGGGGAGATGGAGGTCGGAGCAGACGTTGAACACGTCAAAGCCCTGCAACCTCTTTACAGGATCACTTTGGCTGTCACATGGAAAGTGGATCAGGGGAGGCAGAGGTGGAGGAAGGAGACCAGATGGAAGCCAGCTGGCATAGTCCAGGTGAGAGATGGTGGGTGGTGAAGCCAAGAAGGCAGAGGGGAGGTGGAGGCAGGAGATCGAGACGTACGTTTTAAAGGTTACAGCCAAAGTCCTTGCTCTGGGCTACTGGGTCCCAGGAGACCTGGCTCCTACCTTCTTCCCTGGCCTCCTCTCACGCTTCCCCGCGAGCTCTCTGTTGCAGCGGCATCCACCCTCTTCCTGGTATTTGAAAAGCACAGGCTGTTTCCCCAGCCTGGGCTGCACTGCCTGGAGACTTTTGCCTTGTGGATGCCTTCTTATCAAATCCCAGATTATATGTGGCATCCTCAGAGAGGCTTCCTCTGACCACCCAACTTAAGAAGCCTCCAGGCAGTCTATGCATCACACTGCCTGGCTTTTCAGGAGCATCGATGGGGTATGTTCTTATCTGTTTGCCCTCCCAGCAGAGACCTCATATGTCTGTTCATCTCTATGTCTTTTGGGCCTAGGCCAGTGCCTGGTGCACAGGAGCCACCAGGTAAACATTTGCCGATAGCTGCAAGGTGTGGGAGGTGAGAGAGGAGACAGGGACGCTGGTCTGCCCCTTGGTCTGGGTGCTTTGCTCCCCCCAGGCCATACTAGACTTGATGTGTCTGTCTATCCATCTCTCCCACTGGACAGGAAGCTATTTGAGGGCAGGAGCAGTTCCTCCAGATCTGAGTCCCGAGGGCCACCACGGACCCTGGTTCAAGGGGCTTGCTCAGCAGACATCTGCGCAGTAAATGAATGGGCCACGGCTTGGCCATTTCCACTGCCCCCCAAAGAGTGTCCCATGCGGCCCCTGTGGAGACAGACCTCCTGCTGCCACATCCGAGTCCTCTCTGCTCTCCTTTGCGTGAAGTCAGGCCAAGCCACCAGCACCTGTGCACCTCGTGACTGTGCAGGCACCAACGGGAGCCGAGCGTCTGAGCACAGCCCAGCCCGTGCAAGTGCCGCACGGTCGCAGCGCTCCTGCTTATGAGGGAAAACCGGAACATGCTCGCCCCTCCTCTGCCTTCCCACGGAGGCCCTCGAGCAGGCTTGGACAGCTGCTCCCAGTGACGGCACACAGGTGTCCCACACTGAAGCTGGCCATTGTCCCTGAGAATCTCAGGGCATAGCATCTGGTAAGGGAGAACTGTCCCATTTGTAATTGCTTCTTAAGGAGAAGGTGCCATTGACTGCACAGGCTCTGGTGGCACTAACAGTCAAGTATGGTCAAGTGCTGCCACGGCCCGGCCCTCGGTTAGTGTGGTCACCACTGCACCCACTTCTGGAAGGACAGCCAGCACTGGGCTGTTGGGTGGTTCGCAGATGGCTCTGGTTCAGGGGGAGGCTGGAGAAGGGCTTCCTGCTCCAGGAGCTTATCTCTGTGGGGTCTTCTCTTTGCAGTACATTTATTTCTTTGTCAGCTGTTGGGGGGGTTGTGACATTTGTTCCTGGGAGAGAGAGAGGGGAGGGGAGGAGGGAAGGCAAGGAGACCCTGCAGCTGCCTCAGAAATGAGTGCTCTCTGGAGGGCGAGGGGCGGGTGGGAGGGAGAGACAGCTGCCCGGACAGCAGGCTTCCTAAGTCCCTGGTCCCGCCCCTGGCTTCCTGCCATTTCAGCACCTCAGATGCCCCGAGCTCTTGCAGGGGAGGCCACAGCAGCAAGGAGCAGGTCGGCAAAGCGACATATTCCATCTTCCAAAACACTCACTCAGCTGTTAGCATGTGTCAGACAGTGGATAGACGTGGAGTAAAAATAGTTTCCTTATGGCACTTGGGTTCTTGCCGGAGAGTCAGCTAAGTATCGAGGCAAATAAAATGTGACACAGTGCACTTGATTCAACCTGGAGGGAGTCAGGAGGGCTTCCTGGTGGAGGTGGCACCTTAACTGAATCTTGAAGGAGATACGTGCCAGCCACATGAAAAAGCAGGAGGAAGCGGGAGAAGGGACTAGAGAGGCATTTTTACAGCCAGGAAGTTACATAAGCTAAATATCTCAAACCTCAGTCTACAGTTGCTAACAAGGTCACATCAATTATATTAGGATGTTCTCCGATCAAAGTCAGAACACCCAGCCAAAAGTCACTCACGCTGGTACTTTTCAAACTTCGGTGTGATACAAATGCCCCGGTGATCTTGTTAAAATAAAGACTCTGATTGGGAAGACAAGGAGCGCAGCCTGAGATTCTGCACAAGCTTGTTAGAAATGCGGAAACTAACCGGTGACATAATTGGCCAATGTAATTGATCATGCAATCGATGTGAGCCGTGGGTCACACTGTGGGTAGCAAGGATGGAACATCAAAGGGAAGTCTTATTTCACATAGCAAGATGCCTGGACCAGGCTGTCCCACAGTGGATTCGGTGGCTCAGTCATGTCACCAAGGCTCCATGCTCTTCCGTCTTTCTAGTCTGCCATCCTCGTCATGTTCTTCCACTCAAAGGACAGCTGCTACGGCTGCAGACAGCCCGCCCTCCCACGCAGAATCGCGGACAGGAGTGAAGGAGGATGCTTCTCTCCACAGGATGCTGGAGAAGGGCTTCCAGCTCCAGGAGCTCGTATCTGTGGGGTCTTTCTTTTCATTGGGAAGAAAAGTCTTTCTCAGAAGCTCTGTATTAGCCAGGGTTCTCCCGAGAAACAGAACCAATACCTATAAAGAGATTTATTACAAGGAATTGGCTCACGCGATTACGGAGGCTGAAGAGTCCCGAGAGCTGTAGGGTGAGTCGGCGGCAAGCTGCGGGCCCAGGAGCGCCAACGGCACGTTCCCACTCCAAGGGCCAGCAGGCTCGAGACCCAGGAAGAGCCAATGTTTTGGTTCAAGTCCAAAGGCAGGAAAAAGCCAATGTCCCAGTTTAAAAGCATCAGGCAGGAGGAATTCTCTCGGACTGGGAGGAGGGTCAGCATTTTTGTTTTATTCAGGCCTTCAGCTGATTGGATGAGGACCCCCCACATTAGGGAGGGTGACAGTCTTTACTCCATCTACCTATTTAAATGTTAATCTCATCCAAAAACACCGTCACAGAAATACCCGGAATAATATTTGACCAAATACCTGGGCACCCTATGGCTCAAGCACGTTGACACATAAAATTAACCACCACACCCCGTGACAGTCATTGGCCAGACTGAGTCATGTGCCCTCTCCCAAGCCAACTGCTGATCAAGAAAAGTGGGGTTGGACCCCTCAGAGGGGTTGGAGCTGACGTCTGTGTGCTTCCTGCCCCCAGCGTTGTGTTAAATAAAACAGGGTTCTTCAGCAAGGAAGAAGAGGGAGAGTGGCCACCGGGGAGGCAGCCCCCAGTGGCGCACAATTAAGACCCAAACAACTGTGGTTCGCAGCTCCTACCTCTCCCACCAGCCCACCTCCTCACTTGTCCTCACATGGAGAGTGGAGAGCCCTACCTTTACCCACACCAAAAAAATACTACAGACTCACATGTAACTGAACATGTCATCGTGAGGCAGCTGAGATTAGGTGTATCTGGCCCACGGGCTACCTGGTATCTCTTCTTCCCCTTCCCCAAGTATCTTTTTATGGTTACTGATGTAAAGGAGGGCTGAGAAACTCCCTATGCGAAGCATTCAAGTTATACCCCAAATTGGTCTCCACGCATGCTGGGGAGGCTGGGACCAGGCTGGAGCACGGGCTGACGGAGGGAGCCATCTGAGAAGGGCTCCGAGGCGTTTGAGAAGGTTCACCAAGGGCGCTGCAGGGGGACGGGGAACGGAGTCCAGAGGGCAGTCGTGTCTGTAGGAGCCCTCTGGAGGCTGGACGTAAGCCCGCTCTGCCCCAGCCCTGGGGATGACAGGTGTGCTAAGAAGAGAAAAAGGCCCTGGATGCTAACCCACAGGACCGGTCCCCAAACCCAGCACTTCCCAGCCGAGCACACCTGCCACAGGAGCTGCTCTCATTCTCGCTTCTCAGGGTCCACCGTGAGGTCTGAGGTCCATCAGCAGAGATCTACAGCCTGGAGCAGAGGAGGCTGCAGAGCAGAGCTGGGCCCCACGGAGGGGAGCGGCAGGGTGGCTGCCTGGGCTGCACATGAGCAAACAACAGACACTACTCCGGGACTGCCAGAAATAAACGTGAGTGAGGAGGGAGCAAGCTGTCCCATCCCTTCTTCTACGGACACTAATCTCCACTCACAGGGTCTTCGGCTCCCATGACCCACCCAACTCCCGAAGGCGCCACCTCCTACTGCCATCGCCTTGAGGGGTAGGATTTCAAAATACGAATTTTGGAAGGATGCAACATTCAGCTCGTAACGCATTTATTTAAAACGGTACAAAACACAAACTAACCGATAGTGGAAGAAAGCAGATCAATGAAACGGGGTTGGGGGTGGGGTAGAAAGAGAGGGAGGGAGGGAGGCACTAAAAAGGGGCACAGTGAAATTTTGGGGTGTGATAGACACGACGCATTCATTATCTTGACGGTGGTGATGATTTCACAGCTGTATACGAATGTCAAAATGCACCAAATTGTGCACTTTAAATATGTACAGCTTACTGCATATGAATATGCCTCAGTACCACTATTTATAATTTCAGGTGAAACATGTTTGGCCAGAATACTTCAGGGGCGATGCCTTGTCTCACATCTGCAGGTACACAGTATCAGCTTGTCCCTGTTTTAGTGATGCTAAGTTTCCATAACCTGGTAAAGTGGTGACTGCCTGATCTTTGCATTATTAAAATACAATTAAATGCAATTTTTTTTTTTTTTGCAATTAGTGAGTAATTTAGAGAGTGACACATTGGCATCATGCAAATATCCTCTTCTTTTCACCAAATGGTTTATAGCAGGGTCAGCAAAGTATTTTTGAAAAGTTCCAAATACTAAATATTAACAATTCAGCCTTTGTGAGCCATCGTGATCGTGTCTAGAGCCATCACTCAAAGCTGCCACTGTTGCGCAAACACGGTCATAGATAATATGTAAATGAATGACAGTGACCGTGTTCCAACAAAACTTTATTTATGACACTGAAATCTGAATGTCATATAAATATCATGTATCATGAAATGTTGTGCTCCTTTTGATTCTTTTCAACTATTTAAAACTATAAAGAAAATTTTAGCACATGGAATACACAAAATCAGACAGTGGACTAGATGTGGCTAGTGGCTGTCCTTTGCAGACTCCTGGTTTAGAGAATCCATTTGTGATACTTGCCTGAATTAATTATTTTATTGAGGTCTCCAGAGTGATTATTTTCCAATTCTGTCATTCTTTCCACATGTGCTAGCTGATATTCCTCGGTAAAGACCTGCTTCTCTTCAATTAGGAGAAAACGGCACTTTCTCTTTAAAATTTAGGGTAAATGCGTAATTATTTTTCTTTAATTACAAAGTTTCAGACAGAAAGAAATTAGCATAACTGTCACATCTCATGACGGTAAATGAATCCCTCTCTTTCTCAGTAAAACTATGGACCCATGGATTTTTATTTATCTAATTATTGATTATATCAATTGTAGTCATTTCTTTAATGTTTGAATTGTCCCAAACATGGCGAGCAGGAGGTCTTTCAAGTTGGCGCGATGTCTTCTGGGTACAGCCATTGATCTGCGACAGCCTCCTCGCTTTTTGGCATATAATGCACCAGACTCAGCTTACACTTTGCCCAGATCTGGAATCAGTCATTTCTCCAAAAGCCCTGGTTCCTTCAGTGAGGAGCAATATTAGACTTTAACTATCCCAAACTGCTGACATTTAACCATCTCTGACACACAAAAACAGCAACTTCATGTTTCAATCTAATATCGGAAGCCAAGGTCTGGATCCTAAGTGTGCTCCTCGGCACTGGGTGTCACTGTTTCTAGGCATTCCCGGTGGACAGATCTAGCAAATACGTTTATTTTAAAATTATGAATTCACATCAATATTATCAACTCAAAATTAACGCTAAAGGTTTTTTCCTTGACTTCCTTGATTTTACATTTGTATCACTTTTCTCTCACCTTGAAAATCTTGGTTCATACCATATCAACACATCTGCCTATGTATTTTATCCTACAATTACGTTAGTTTCAAAATTACTACACTGAACATTACTACAGATAATAAAACTGAAAGAAATTTACAATGTCTTTGGCTGATCTTTTTAACCTTAAAATATATCCCACAGTCAACAGTTTTCAAAAATCACTTGAAATAATCTTTTATCTGAGGAGTTATGTTTGTAGCTGGATTTGAAGGTGGGGATGGGATTATACATACTCATTCTGAAAGTCCTATGGAAGAATGAAGGTCTACGGGTGGCTACGTTTAATTTGAAGAGAGAGAAAGAGACAGGATATAGTAATAGTATTATAATAGTATTAGCTTTTTCAAGTTACTGTGTAAAAATTACCCGGTGGCTTCCCTGTGCGAAATGTAAGACAGGAAACGTTCGGTTTCATTATCACGTCATTATCAAGGGCTTGTAATGAAGACAGATGTGATAGCCAGGCGAGTTGGCTTGTTTGTTTCCAGGGGTAGAAAGGAGATCATCAATTATCATTTTCTCTCATGTGAATGTTGGAAGGGAAGCAACAGAGGGGTAACCTCACTGTTATCACACTTAATCCCCTAACAATTTGAGGAGGTGGGTATATTTATCTCCAGTTTACAGAAGGAGAAACTGGGAGAGATTAAAGGTCTTCATCCTAATTCAGACTGTTATCTGGCTGATTCCAAAGCCAAAGAACACATATTGTACACCAAACAAGGCAATCCACATCCTCTCGGAACAGGCGAACTCGGCTTTCAGGTGTGGCCTGGCTGTCAACTGGACCAGGCACACTCGGGGGCTGGGCTGTTACCACTCAGAGCTTCTGTTTTCTTTTTCTTTTGTTTTTTGAGACAGGGTCTCATTCTGTCACCCAGGCTGAAGTGCAGTGGCTCAATCATAGCTCACTGTAGCCTCGAGCTCCAGGGCTCAGGCAATCCTCCTGCCTCAGCCTCCTGAATAGCTGGGACTACAGGCATGTGCCACCATGCCCAGCTAATTATGGGGTCTCACTATGTTGCCCAATCTGGTCTCAAACTCCTGGCCTCAAGCAATCCTCCAAACTTGGCCTCCCAAAGTGCTGGGGTTACAGGTGTGAACCACCATGCCAGGCCAGGGCTTCTGTTTCATTCTGGTGATCCCAAGGTGCCCAGGCCCACCAGCTTGGTAAGCACCAAGAAGAAATGACCACAACAAGGTGCAAATCAAATATTGCCCAGGACATATTACAAAAATTCTTCATTGTGTATCTGAAATTCAAATTCCAACCTTTAAATCCTAGGGCATGTTTTTCTGACTTTGAGATGTAGGTCCCAAAGGCACGCGCTTATGAAAAAGTTGAAAATCTGATCCAATATATAGACTTTTTCAATGAACTTCCGTGTCACTGCTGGGAATGCATTTGCAGCTTTCTCATCCTCCCTTGCTGCTTTGGAAACCGAGGAAAGGCTTGAGACCACCACTGCCGCCGAGAGGAGTCAGTTCTGCCGGACTCGGCAACTTCTGTTTAAGGGCTTCGCGTACAGCTACTGCTTTCCTCCTTGCACCCCCTCTTTGGTATTTTGAACCAGGAGGATTAGACGTGTTTGGGATGTTGAATAAGTGGGTTTTCAATATAGAAAATCTCTTACGTGCAAAAGTATAGCAAAAACACGACTCTGCGGGATAACATACGTGGTGAACTGAGGTGGCCGGTCGATGTGTGACGTGTGTGTGTTTGTGTGTGTGTGTTTTGTGTGTGTGTGTTTCGTGTATTCCTACCCAGCTCAACTCAGACAGGTGCAGTTTGGTGAGCACAGGCAAATGCAAAATTTATGTTATACTCCCTTATATATCAATTGCTTTAAAACAAATTCACATTTTAAAAACAAGTGTTGCGGCAGAACTGGCCGCAAGCAAAACTGCTGTTTTCTCAGAGAGGTCCTCTCTGCTGAATGTTCTCTTTATCTGCAATATAGTATTGATTTATCTTGATATACTTTATTTCCTAAACACATATAACATTTCTGAATAGGTTTCATCAACTACAAAAAAATAGCCATAAAAAATCTTTAAAAGGTAGAAAAGAGGAAGGGTGAGGAGGAGGAGGAGCCACGTCTGTCCTGGCAGCTGGTAATGTTTGAGGTGTGCACACGTGTGTGTGTCTTAACATATCTGAGCCTAATACCGCGGGGCCACAGGACTTTAAAAAACGTTCCTTAATATCAATAGAATGCATAAAAATATTAAAGTCTGCATTGGTGGTATCTGGACTACATTCTTTTATATCAGGTTAAGAATTCTTCTAAAGTCATATTCAATTTCAGCCCTGACGTTACCATCCCAGCAACGCTGGGAAGTCAAGACAAAATCACAGCGGCTCCAGATGAAACCACGCACCCAGGACAGAGGCAGCGTTTGGGAAATGCGGGCTGGTTTGTGCAGAGGCTGAGAGCTCCGCCCACGCACCTACTGGAGGGAGGCCAGCTGTGCACAGATGTGGGCTGCTTTCTGGCTCCGGGGACAGCACCTGCTGCCGTCAGAGTGCACCACGCCAGCGCGCATAGCTGCAGCCCTCATCTTCCATGACGAGCCTTCCCCGCTGACTCACTTTCCGTAACCAGCCCCTCTCCTAAGAAAGCTGCTTCCGAGCAGTCGCTCCAATGAGGCCAGTTCTACACTCTGGCCATTTGAGGGTGGAGAAAATAGTCCGCGTGGATGAATCCCATCATGGTCATGGTGGCAAGGAGGGTGACAGAGAGAGGGACAGTGCAAGAGGGAGAAAGAGTAGTGATTTAAATAAGGAGAGAGTCGGAGCCATCGGGAGAGGCCCAGAGACAGGGAACAGACGTGCATTGAGTGTCCACCGCATGCCAGGCACAGGCCGAGTGCTGAGAGTCCGACGCCGAGCTGGCTGGACCCCTCCTGTCATTTCGCAGCTGGGGAAACAAAAGCACGGAAAAATGAAGTAAGTTGGCCTATGTCACAGACTAGAAAGTGGCTGAGTGTGTTCGTATGGTTCAGAAAAATCTCTCTCAAATAAGACGTGGGTGTGAGGGGTTGGTCGTGGTGATTAGCTTTGAAGGTCAAGTCTGTGCCCACCAGGCTGCTTCGTCCACTACACCTGACGAGGGGCCTGGCCCATCACCTAACCCCTCTGAAACCTGCTTTGTCACCTGTAAAAATCGCAGCAATAATAATAATACCCACATCACGTTACTGAGAAGATGCAATAAGACAAATCTCTTCTCCCAGTGCCTGTTTCAAAGAGAACACCAGGAAATGGCAGCTCTTAGGAGTTATCATTACTGACATTATCGCTGTGACTTCTGCTGCAGTGGCAGGGTCTGGGAGTGCGTGGCATTTACCGGGACCATCGGGGCCACCATCGTACAGAGCAAACTCCTCAGTCAAACCCAGCTGCAGCTTGGTTGGTAAATAACGTTTTCCCAGAACACAGCCAGGCCCATTTATGTTCTGTCTATGGCTGCTTTTTCACCAAACCGCAGTTGAGTAATTGTGACAGAGACTGTGTGGCCCACAAAACCTAAAATATTTACCACCTGGCCCTTTACTGAAAACATGTGCTGACCCTGCCAATAGCGGGCAGGGCAGGCTTCCCCTGAGTCCTCCTGCGAGGTTAGCACTCGCTGGCCATTCCAAAGAAGGACCTGTTTCCCTACATCCAAGACATTCCCCTCCACTACTGGAACCCCTCAGTGGCTCTTCCAGCGGCCTGTCGTGCACCAGGGCCCTCCTCTCCAACACACTCCGGCTCAAGATTCCTTTCCTTGCCGAGGTTTTCCAAGCACCCCTCAAATCACACTGCCTTCCATCTGTCCCACCTCCCAAATTCTCTAGGCACCACTGTCACCCACACACCCAGGATCTCACAGACACCTACAAACCTGATCCCACGGAAAAAATCTTCTTAGGTGAACAGCCATAACACACCTGTGCACACCTGAAGGGTAAGCGGGGTATGGGGACGTGATTCAACTTACCAAGCAGGAAACAGGGAGGCTACCACTGACTGAGCGTGGCTATCCACGCTTTGTGCTTTTTCTAGCACAGAGTCAGACAAGCACAGGAGCGGTGAGGAGGAAAGGAAGAGAGAAGAGAAGTGAGCAATAGTCCACTGGGTCAGACAGATGCGCCCGGTGGACACGGCCAGAGAGACCCGAGGGGCGAGAGCAGGACTCTGAGAGGGGCCGGGAGGGGAGAAACTGGGCAGGGGAACAGTGAAGAGGCACCAGAGGGGAAGAAGGGTGGCCGGGCGCTCCTCGCAGCCCAAGCAGCTCCCAGAGGCCGGAGGGATTTGCAGATGGGGGTGAGGGCACAGGGCAAAGCTGCTTTCTGTGCTCTCTGGCATAATTCGAGGAAATTCGAAATTCATTTTTAGAAAGGCGTTAATAAAAATTGTTTAACATCATTTGATGTGAAACCAGAACACACATTTCCTCTCTTGAGAATGATCTTTTCCTTTCCTGGGTCTGCCTGATGATGCTTGGCTTGAGTAAGCATCATCCGGAAACTTCTCTGATCCTCCTTCCCAGCGGAGTCTGATGCACCCAACACGCCATACCTCACTTGCTACGATTTACTTTGCGATTTTCCTCCTTACTTAGACTAACAGCTCCCTAGCTGAGATGCCAGAGGCTGCGTCCTACCTCTTGTGGCCCCGCCTGTTGACACTGTGTTAGCTGCTTGAGCTGGGGCGCAGCTGAGGTCCAGAGAAGGGGCCCACAACGTGCCCCAGAGCATCTGGTGAGGAACAGAAAGGGTCTGGACTCAAACTCAGGTCTGTTGTGACCCCAGAAGTTGAGCTCATGCCATTCCTTTGTGCTGCTCCCAAGATACGTTTAAAGAAAACTCCTGGTAAATGTTGGTCAATAAATAAATGCAGGGCTGGGTGGGTGGGCGGATGAAGCATGGATCTTCGTAAAGTTGCTCATGGCGCATTGTCAGGCGGCCGGTGGTCTCGTGGAAGCCATTCCGTTACCCCACTGACTATCTAACTAAACCTATGAATATGGTCCCTGTGCCTCAGTTTCCTCATCTGCAGGAAGACCAAGAACACCCATCTCACAGGTCAGGGTGAAGGCCAAGTGTGATAATTTAATCAAAAGTGTTCTGTGAAGTGCAAAGTAAATCCAGTCATAGTAAGGCCAATTATAACAGTGAATCCTGTTCATGACGTCTGGGTCAGTCACTCATTCTCAAGCATCGATTAGGTTTGTGGCACGGGGGACAGGAGAACACAGTGTCTGTCCTTAGGCACTCACATCCTGACGGAAGAGACAGGAAAGCTCCCAGGCGACTGTGACGCGGCTGGTCGGGACCGACAGCCGTAAAGCAGGACGGGTCCTTAATTCGAGATTTATAAACACCAAAGCACTCCCCTGTGCCCAGCTCAGTTCTCCACTTTGCACTCAGTAGCTGCCCCACCGGCGCCGACGTCTGACTCCCGGCACTCATCGGCCAGAGGTTCCGGGGCGTTCCGCATGTGCTGTGTGCTCTGCTCCCCAGCAGCGGGGCTGGGATCCGGCCCGTCTGCCAGCTCGAGGCCCAGCTGGGGAGGGGCCCCCACGGACACAGTGACGAGCACACCCTCTAACACCAGGGCCCCGTCCACACTCTCCGCTCCGGGTGTCGTTCTGAACCGAGCTGTCTTGCCCTCCGCCCGCAGCAGCACTTGCCAGGAGGCGGTGAGTGTGTGTGTCTGTCTGCAGACACGTTGACATGCTGGAGACACTGACCAGGAGAAACCAGCCTCTGTACTCTGCGCGAGTTTGGGGCGTCGGCAGGGGCAATGGCACAAATGTTGCTTTCAAAGGGTTTCCTATTCCTGGTGGTTATAATAATAGTAGTAGTGATAGCGGTCTTGTTTGGGCTATATCCTCTGTGTTAGGGTCAGAGATAGGGGTTTTTGGGATATTAACGCATTTTATACTTACCACAACCCCATGAGCCTAGTATCACTATATTATCCTGATTCAAGGGATAAACAAACGTAGACTTGGAAAGATTAATTATTTTAATAAATCACATGCTCGAAGACACACAGTTAATAGGTGGTAGCAGGGTTTTGATTCCATAACTAGTGGGTTCAACCCCCCTTCTCCGTCAATGCCAGACCCAGTCCCTTACGAACTGAGTGGTCCAAAGGATGCGCTTACTGCTTGCTGCCCCCTCTGCCTAGAATGTTCTCCCTCCGCTGTCTGGTGCCCTTTCTGAAACTGCACCTCTTCCTCCATCTTCCCTCATCCCTTTGGTCACTTACCTGACGTCATATCGTGTATTTCCTTATTGTCAGTGTCCCTGTGAGGCTATAGGGTCCTACATGGACGTATGTCATGCCAGTGTGAGTTACGTGAAGTTGAAATGGTGCCACGTAAACTGCGAATAAGGCCTCACTTGTTTGCAAAATTTGGAGCGATTCAAATGTTTCCAAATTTTAAGAATTCATCAAGAATCACACCATTTCAAAGCTGGTGGGACAGGGCAATTATCCACTGTGCTTACGCAGGTGTCCAGGGAGGCCTCATTGTAGCTGAAAACCCTGGTTCATGACACCCTGAGCCAGGCTGTCTGGCTTGAACCTCAGACACCCTATGAGCGATCTGGATGAATGGTGTGCTATTATTTTATTATTCACTAAATTGTAATTTAAAGTATTCTTGGTGCCCATAAAAATGTCATCCAAGTACTCACTAATGCATGTGGTATAAACTTTGCCTGGGAATCATTAGCTTTAGAGCAGAAATTAGATGTGACCAAGAAGAACACCAAATTGCACCCTGAGCCTCCACCCGTTAATTTCAGGGAAAAGATAAAATATTAGAGCCATGGCCAGGAAATAGAAAGCAACCCTAAGGCAAAAATATATAATAATGGTTAAAGACTTACGTGCTTTAAGAAGTCATTGCCTTGCTACTTTGTATAATATTTATTTCTGTGGGAACACAGGTCTAGAACATGACCACCTTGTATTAATACTACAGGTTTTGACGTCTTCCCTTGTTTGCAGCTTGCAGAAGAGCCTGAAGCCTCCCCCTGCCCTGGCGGGTTTGCTGCAGGAGAGGAGACCCGGCCTGTGCGGTCACGAGGGTGGTTCTGGTGGGCAGTTTCCTAACCATCCCTGGCCAGCCCCTGGCCTTGTGTTTCTTCAAACTTTGATGCAGGGGCTCAGGGGCTCCCATCAGATTCCCAGACTAAACTTGTGCAAATAAACATCTATCCTATGCAACAGAACCATGCATCAGCCTGAATTGATAAATAGGCCGTTTCTTCTTCCTTTGTCCTGAAACTGCCTCTCTTTGGGTCATGCTAACTTTTAGCTACCTCTTTCAAACACAGAACAAACTGCCAGCCAGCGTGGAACTGAAGCCAGCATGAATGCCAACTTCCCATACCATCTGGGGCCTCCGCAGAAGTCTGCATTGACGAAACCGGAGTCACGTTTGAAACCTTGAGATGCCTCCGTTCTGTGGTCACGGAAGGCCACAGGTCCTGGTGCCTGTTCTCCCTCCTCCCGTAAGTCCTGCCGTGGTCCTGGCAGGTTTCATCCACCACTTGGGTGGTGTATGCGTCAGGCAGGCCTCCGCGGGCTCCTCACGCTCTCCTCGCAGCCACCAACACCTAGGAACAGACCAAGGACCCTGGCTCTTCCCCTGAGCTCTGGCAATTCTGGAATTTTAAATTGTATCGTTCCAGCAACAGCCACCACACTGGCTCTCTGACAACACTGAGATGGCCGGTCCCTTAATCAGTCCAGGCTCTTCCTGTGCAGCCTAAACCCTGCAGTGCCGTCATTTAAACCACGAGGTCACCGGGACTCTAGATCCCTCGGTGTCCTCCTTGCAAACCTTGCTGAACTCGGACTCGAAATAGAGTCAACTCTCTGCCGTATGTTCTCGCACACACGCACGCACACGGGTTGCTTAAACTACCAGAGTTCTCCCTTGCGCGGGTTTGGTGCCACCAACAATCTATGGCCTCCAGCCAGAAGTGGCCCCGCGCTGCCTGCAGTTCTCCTCCCTGTCTCTGGTCATGCCTCTAAATCTCTCAGAAGCCATTTCACGCAGTCTTCCATCTTCTCAAGAGCCCTTCCTACCAACGCCCCCTCCTGTCTGCTCCAGCCCCAAGCCCCTTGCTGCAGTTCCAGACTCCCCAGCCAGCCTCCCCTCTTCCTCCTCGGCGGGCGGTGCGGGGTCCCGCCTACCGCCCAGCTCCACACCAGCACTGGGGATCCCGTCCCTTCCTTCCCAATCTCCAAGGACTGCAGGAGACTGAAAAATAGCCCCCAGGGATATCGAGTCCTGGTCATCACTGGAAACTGAAAATGTTACTTTATTTAGAAAAAAGGTCTTTGCCAGTGTGATTAAAGGCCATGAGATGAGGGCATTACCCTGGGCTATCTGGGTGGGCCCCGAACATCATCACCAGCGTCCTTATCAGAGGGAACAGGAGAGGCCGTGTGACCACAGAGGCAGAGACTGGAGCGATGCAGCCACAGCCCAGGAGCACCTGGAGTCACCGGACAATGGAAGAGGCAGCGTCAGACTCGCCTCTAGAGCCTTCAGAGGGAGTGCGGTCCTGCCGACTCCCTGACGTCAAACTCCTGGTGTCCAGAACTGCGAGAGAATAAATTGCTGTCGTTTGTGGTCATTTGCTACAGCAGCCACAGGAAACTAATATGGCAACTTCATGTCGCCAACTACTGCCCTCCTCTACGCTTTGGTCTCTCCTGTGGTATCTTTTCTCTGCCACCTTGTAAACGTGGTCAAATCTCCCACTGTTTACAACAAACAACAAGAGCAGTAACAGCTTTTAATAGATCACTGCTCTTACTTTCCCTGCCTCAGTGCCAGCTCGTCACAGCTGTGCCCACCTTCCTCGTCCCCACACCCCACGTGGCACTTGCTCCTGGTCCCCTGCAGTCAGTGCCTCACTCACTGCACCGCCCCGTCTTGGCACCAGTGATGCTGAGGCCAGCGAACACTTTCCCACCTTATCTTACCGTCTGTCTTGGCAAAAGACCGAAGTTTTAACCAACTCTAGTCCAACAGCCTGGGAGCTCCCAAGGCCAAGAACAGTTTCTCATTCAGTTTTGCATTCCCAGCGGGATGCGTGGTACTCGCCAAATGTTCAATGTCCCCAAGGTCAAGGGCTAGCAGTGGTAAATACAGAGAAGAAATATGGTGTCGTCCGAGCACAGTCTGCCCAGGGCGCCGGAGCACAGAGGGCTCCCGCCCCAGGTGTGTGGGAGGTGGGCAGGGGAGCTTCCCTCACGGGGGAGCAGTGTCTGCAAAGCCCTGGCAGCTGGAAAGAGCGTGAGGTATTGGCAAAGGCCAGGTCGCGGCCAGGGCTGGTCAAGAGCCGGGAGGTGGCAAAGTGGGAAGCAGGGCTGGCAGGCATGGTGGGAAGGGAGGAAGGGGAGAGGCTCTGTCCGTACTGAGCACTTACGGTATCGCAGTTGGGGCTCAGCTCCAGAACGCAAAGATGAGGTGCACGCAGACTCTGCCAACCAGCGGCGCACGGCCCCGGCCGCGATGCGGTGCACAGACGGGAAATGTGGTGGTGGAGGGTGGGGGTCAAAAGCACCTAAAGGGACCTTAAGGTGCAGGGGCATTTGATAGGTGTTCCAGGACTTCCAGGAAAGTAGCCCTCTAAGCAAACAACAGTATCTTCCTGACAGTGTCTCTGAGAGCGACAGAGTCACGGGAAAGACGTCAGGTGGGGTCGTGGAGCCATCGCCTGCCCTGGGGTCAGAAACTCCAGGTTTAACTCTCCAGCCAGGGGGCCTGGCAGGATGCTCCAGACTCAGATTTCCGCAGCCATAAAAAGCACCCGCTTGCCTCGGAGGGAGCCTCATGTGCAAGGGGCCTGACCCCAAAGAGACACACACAGAGGGAGCTGTCACAAGAGACGCAGAGGTGCTCAGGTGTCTGCCCAGGCCTCGGTGGGTGAGGAATACCCCAAGAATTCATTGACTTCGAACTTAAAGTCAACCTGCCTGATTTCAACCCCTCCTTAGAGTTCCCTCCAACAAAGCTGTGCCGAACGCGCTCAGCCACGTAGGCGAGGACTCAGCAGCAATCCCAGCAGACGGGGGAGATTTGGGCTGGGGGCATGTCCACTTCTAGCCCTGGAGCTGCTCTCAAAACTGAAAAAGAATCTCAGCCTCATACAAGCCTCCTGGAGTTACGGCACTTGATGAGCACTGACACTCACCAGCCATTTTCGACATGACAGGTGAGCTGTGGGCAGCGTCCTGCGCTTGCCAACGCTGAGCGAATGTTCTGGGGGAAGGTGCGCATCCTCCATGCGCTGCACTTCGGAAACAGGTGGCTGCTGCAGCCGCTGTCCCTGCAGGTCTTAAAAAGCCGGAACTGCTGCTGCCCAATCCAGGCTTGTGCCAGGGTGTGACAGTCCTGAAGGCAAGCGCTGGCACCTCCCCTCGGTCCCCTCCCACCCCCCTTGTGTCCCAGGAGAAGCACGTGACCCGTGGAGGAAAAACTAGTTCCCTATCCATCCGTGGGAAAACCACACAAGGGATGAGATGAAATGTTCTACCTAATCGGCCTATGAACTCTCACAACCTGTTTTTCTGCCCCTCTCTGGTTTACAAGCATCTGTCAGAACTGTCTCCTGCTGTGGCCAACAGCAGCCCTCAGGCCTGGACCTGACTTCCAGCATCTGCCCGGCCCTGTCTGTGGAGTCCCCTGCAGACTGGTCTGTTCGCCCAAAGAGCTGAACGGGGTCCGTGGTTGCATGCCAGCCTAGGGAAGTTCAGGTGCTTTATAAATTCAAGACTCAGAATCAGGCCTGGGCTGTTAACTTGCCAAACAATTTCTTTTTGTTGTTGCTGTTTATTTATTTATTTATTTTTAAATGGATGCACAGTCGAGGTGCGTATTTTCAGAGTACAGAATGCCTCTGCTTTCTAAACTGGCTCCTATGAGACTGCCCCGTCCTTCCTTATAATTCCCACTTTCATTCAAATTCCTTCCCAGAGCCTAGAACACCAGCACATAGTGGGCACACAGCAAATGTGTGTTGGATGAATGAATCAATGATAAAAATATTACATAAATATTTTAAACATTTTATTCTAACTTAAAACACATACATGGTAATTCCTTTGGCCACATTTTGATGCAGGGCCAAAGCCTTTTCTCTGAGCGTGGTGCCCCCTTTGGGGACATCGTCTCCTTTCTTGCATAAATCACACATAGAAAGCATTAGCCACGATTTTAAATTTTAATTTCTTTAACGCAGGATGAGATCTTAAAGACTCATGGAAAGCAATTTCGGCACAGTCTGACCATATCTTTATTATTTTTCCCCCCAATCTCCCCTACACTTAAAGCTAATTTTCAAGTCAACTTGCCTTTACTGAGTCTTTCCAAGTCATTCAACTTAGTTCTCAAAAAACAACTTTCTTTTTGCACTTATTATATTATATGGGTTTACATAATATTTAATTTGTTTACATGGTATGTAATTATTTGGCTTAATTTTAATAATGTGTACCACGGGCATAGACCGGTTTAGGGACAAACACTGCTCAACTCGAAGGCCTGAGTGCACTGACAGCCAGCTGGGCCTGGGGACCTGCCAGGGAATGTGCCCAGTGAGTCAGCGTGGAAGAGGCTGGAACACAGGACTGCTCCTGAAGAATAAAATCCCTGACACCAGCACGCGGCCATTCCGATGGGAACTGGCATGGAACCCACAGAAGACAATGGGAAAAGCAAAATGAGTTCAGCCGGATAAGACAAGGCTCCCAGCAGCACCTAGGCAAGAGGTTCCCCCAGCCCCTCCCGGCCAAGAACATTCCCTGCACGAGAAAGAACCGAAGTCAATATAACAGCCACAATGAATGCAGAGTTTCCAGACCTAGAATCGGCCTGTGTTATTGGATAGTAAACTGAATTTGTGTGCACATCACCGTGTACTTCCGTCCCTGTGTTACTCAGGCCCTGATGGAGGATGCTGGCCCCATCTGTGATCTCGTCCCAACAACACTCCTCCCCTCCTGTCTCGCACCGAGACCGTCTTCCTAAGGCCCCCACTGCTGGGGTCCTGACCCTCACGCACACATTAGTCCCAGGACATTCTCATTGTCACCACCATCACTCCTCCCTCTCAGATGCATCCCTCCTCTCTGCTGGGCCCTGGTCCACCGTGCTGCACCTCAGCCCAGATGGGTCAGGCGTTTACGATCCTGCAGGCATTTTAGCTACAGCTTTTAAGGCCACGGGTCCCCCCTGGGATGAGAAGGATGAAGACCCAGGCCTTTGGGGCATGCACACGAACTGCAGGATGCACACGTGGCTGGGATCTGCTGTTCGGGGAGATCCAATCACTCTAAGGAATTAAAGGTTTTCCAGGCCCGGGAGACGTGGCTGTGACTTGAATGAAGTTTCTGACATGACATGACCATGCTGGGCAGGAAGGGGGACAGACGGCGAGACCCCAAAGCACACAGCAAGGGTTGTCCTAGCAGCAAACCCTGGCAGACTCTGTTCACGGGTGCGAAGGGAGCATAGAGGCATCCGGCCTGTGTGAAGGGCATGTCCCCTTTGTGGGCTGTCACACCAGACGCCGGGCAGCATGCAAACACAAAACCACTGCCCCTGTTCTGAGTCAGCCTGAGTCCTCTGGAGTTCACTTAACGGGAGAATATGCGTCTAGGCCAGCACCAATACATGGTCTGTTTGACAGTTATATTTTTCATTATAAATTAACAAGATGACATCCACTTTCAGCATGTGTCAGTCTCTGGGAGACCAATCGCCTTGCGGGCTCTGACGAGGTTTCTGGACTAATAAGTCTGAAGACCCCCCTCTGCCCGCCCCTAGCAATGTCTCCAGGAGTCGTCATGCAGGCTGCCAGCCAGCCCCGCTGGGGAGCACCCGGAGCAGGGCTTCTGACCGTGCACGACGTCCACGGCTTTTCTTTAAAAGCTTCTCAGGAGATTCTAATGAGCACTGGAAGCTGAGAACCACTGGCTTCGTGCCTCTCTCTTTCCAAGATGAAGACAGAGTCCTCAGATTCCGGAACCAACGTGAACAGTCTTCTGATCTGTATCATACTAAGCACTTGGAGTATTATTACTTACCACATACTGAGGGCCTAACGTGTGTTCAGTACTGTTACATACTTTTAAATGCAGTATCTGAAAACTCAAAAACAACCCTGTGTATGGGAGGTATTGTTGTCCCCATTGTTAAATGTTTTCTATTTTTTAGGCAAGAAAACAGTCTCGGAAAGGTTAAATAACTTAAACAAAATTTGCACAGCTGGTTAAGTAGAGAAGCCGGTATCTAAATCCTGTATCTGATTCCAAGAGTCCAAGCTTTTTCCATGATGCTATGTTTTCTATGGAAAATTGGAATTTCATGACCATAGGAACTATGATTCAAATGTTGGGATTAGCAACACATTTTTCTGAAATTTCATCCGTGGAATCTGGGTTGAGAAGACTGTTCTTCTAGACCACGGACGCCAGGATATCTGCCTCATTCAAGAGGTCCGACTCATTTATTATCATAATCTAATTTTGTAGAACAGCAAACTAGAGGATAATTTTGAGCTAAATTGAATTTATGTTTTAATCAAGGGGCCAGCATTATTGATTATGTAATAATCCATGTTCTCTGTTTATTTGCATCCTTGCAAAAACAATAACTTCCCTCATTAAACCCACTCTGACCCTGATTTTGAAACCACTGCAGTGCCTGAATCCAGCAAGACTCACGCATGAACAGTGGAATTAGACGCATAAAGCATCAAAATGGAGACAGTCCCTGTAATTGCAGAAGCAACTCCAGCGGTGTGAAGAACCCAGGCGTCACCCTAACAGTGCTTATGGAGAGAAGCCGCCTCTCTCCTCACACCCCAGGACTGATGACCCTGTGACTCAGTCACCTAAGGACTGGCCCAGAGCTCCTGGTTCCATAACAACTGCTGGAGACCAAAGAGCTTGGCTGAGTTATCCAAAGAGCCTGTCACCCGGAACCCCCATAAAATCACACATTGCTTATGAAGTTAATGTCCTATTGTAAGCTGAAGGATTAGCCTTCAGCAGTCAAGGTCAAGGATGAACAGTGTTGGGGGACGGTGTCATCCACAGCATACGTGTAGGAAGAGTCCCCACAACAACACAGATGGGCGTTTCGCTCCGCTTTGGAAGTCTGTGATGATCTCTTCATTCTGGTGCTCCCGTGGTGCCCCCCTGGCCTGGACCCCGAAATGCCATTCCATAGAAACCACTGGTAAGTGCAGTGTTCAGCACTGTGCCTCAGCGTCACACGGAGGCGCACACATACCTGTTGAGTAAATGAGGGAGGCAGAGGAAGGAGGCGGTGTAGCCCCAGCACTTCGGTAGGGACTTCGTACACATGTACCGCATGCATCGGATGCAGCGTAGCTCTCACAATTCCCATACGAGGAGCTGCGCCCCAGAGTGCACAGCCAGCACGAGACGGGCCATTTTCACAGAGCTTCTGCCCAACCGCAAGCCTCACACATGTTCACTGGACCTCTCATCTGTCCAGAATGGTGGCTCCAACCTTTGCTCAACTCTCCTCCCAGGTCTTGGATCTGGCCCCTCCTTACGGAACAGTAAGTATCAGTTCGGTGTGCAGGGCGCCGTGCCCTGGGCTGGGGAGAGCCGACCCGCTGCGGCCCCACCCTCAGGGAGGGGCGCTCCCGACGCGTGAGCGTGAGCACGGTGGGTCGCGGGACGTGGACAAAAGCAGGGCTGCACCCGGCTGAGGAACCAGAAAGGGCTTCTGACATGCTGGCATGTCAGAGAGGCCTTGAAGGATGCATGGAGCATTCACAACAGGAAACGAGGGAGGGAAATGGGCGGCTCTGGGGCCCACCAAGTGGAACAGCGTGGGTGGTCTGCTGTGCAAGCCCCCCCAGGCCTCCACGTCCTCTCTGTAATACGAGAACCCTTCTGCCTAATTCCAAGGCGCATGCCCTTTCCTCGACGCCCCTTAGGAACCACCTGGAGTTAGGGTATCCGCATGAGAGAGGCACCGTGTGTGCAAGGGTGAGATGAGGTCACTCACGTTCAGTGCCAAGCCCGACTCCTGGTGCATAGAGAGTGCTCCAGAAACACTAGCTATTGCTTTTATTATTTGGGGTACATCAAGCCGTCCAATTCACTGGGGGGTAGGATATGGGATAGAACTAACTTCGCATCCCGGCACTTAGCACGTCATTTGGTGCACATTAGCCACTCACTGCCACACAGTCCCCTAACCTCTCTGACCGTTTCCAGGAAACAGAGGCCATAGCACCTACTCCAAAGGGTTGGGGTAAGGTGTGAGCGGGATGAAGTCCCTGCAAGCATCTGGCACAGTGCCGGCACGCGGCCGGTGCTCAGTACATGCTATGGGATCTGAGTTCCTCTGGGCCAACTCCAGGCCTTCCAGTCCTTTCAAAGCAAAATGATACAAGTTTAGTATTTCCTGAACTGGAACATGCATGTTCCACAGGATGCTAATAGTGTTCTATAAAAAGGAAAAAAAATCAATGTGTATATACTCCCCTCTGAAATGTAATACAACAGTCACGCAGGAAAACACTACACACTCCTACACAGGTGTCCGTATTACTTTTCAGTAAGATGCAGTCAGGCGGTGGAGGACCACGGTGATGGAAACAGTATGGTCCGGAGGACAGCATTACACAGACCGATCGATGAAACTGAGGAGGGAGCTTGTAACTTCCGAAGTTACAAGCGCACACGGGATTTCAGGACGGGACAGCAACAGCATTTCAAATCAGTGGGGAAGAGGTGTCATTCCATCAATGACATTGAACTCCCTTTTCAGGGCTCGTACATTCACCTCTGTGCCAGTCACTCTTTCTGGTCCTTCAAGTTCTGTTCACATGCTGGCTCCTCAGAGTGGCCTTCCCTGGCCACCCACCTACGGCAGGCCTTCCAGCTCGGTCGCTCCAGCACATGGCCTTGTTCATCTCCTAACTGTGCCCCGTGTGCCCCATCAGAACATCAGCTCCACGAGGGCAGTGGTCTCATCCCCTTCCTCACTGCCTGCTACAGCGCTGAGCACAAGCGAGGGGTCCTGTATTTCTTGAATGAATCAATAAATGAATGGCTCCCTCATTTTAAACATCCGCCCTGAATATGACTCTTTTTCAAGGAGTTTGACATGTTTTTCTTCTTTTAGCCATAATAGAAGCCTCACTAATAAACCTGTTTCCAATCTTCTGTTTTATTTTCAAATGTCTACCCACCTGTGCTTGGTTTCTCTCTTCCATTTCTTAAAGAAATTTTACTAACCGAAGCACTATATTTACATCTCTTCGATAAGTAACTTTGATTTGTAACTTCAGCAACTAATACCTCGGCTGATTGTATTTAAATATCTTGACACCAAAAGGTGACAGATATTGCTTCCAAACCACACTTTCTTTCTTGCCTCTCTGACACACCCCTACCTGTGGCCCCACAGTCGGGAGTCCACGGTGGTCTGCCACAGGCAAAGGAGCCCATTAGTGTTCTTTCTAAACAGGTTGCAACGTGTGTGTGTATGTGTGTTGCTTACCATGTGCAAAGTAACATACCCTCTACCTGCTTCTAATAATATTTTCTGCTCCTGTAGCAGCGTCAGACCCAGAAGACCTATCCACAGGAGAATAATGACATAGGACTGTGAAACTTCCTTGCATGATGGGGCCAAGGCCAACACCTAAGCCTGCTTTTTACTAGTGGCATCTCTAGGGCCTGGAACCCTTTCCCTGGTTTTTATTTTTTTCCCTCTGTGCCTCCTGTCCTGGCCCTAAACTCTCTTGTGTGGGGCATGACCAAGGTTTCACTAAATAAACATCCTCACGTGTCTAGATGACAGATCTCCTCTACAAGGTCAGGTAGAGAAGAAATGTGGTGCTGAGTGTGGCAGACTGTATTTCCCAAAGACGGCCACAGCAATCTTTCTCCCGTGCCACCTGCTCTTGCAGGGACCCTGACATCCCTCCTGCTGCGTGATGGCATAGATGTCCACTTCCCTTGAGTCTGAGCAGACTTTTGTGGTTGCCTCGACCAACCTACTACAGCAGACGTGATGCCACGAGACTTCGGAGGGGCATCATGAAAATGCCCTGCGCTTCCGTCTTGCCCTTGGATCGCAGCTGCCACTCTGTGAGGAAGCTCAACTTGGCCCCCGTGGACAGACTACGTGGAGGGGTCCGTGTGAGACACAAGTGTAGCTGTTCTGGCCAACAGCCCTGCGGAGATCCCAGCTGACAGCCCACATCAGCCTCCAGATGACCCAAGACCCCAGCTGCCAGGTTGCTCCCAGCCTTCGAGTCTTTTTACCTGGGGCCCCTGATATTGGGGAGCAGAGACAAGCTGTTTCTGCTGTGTCCTCACCCAGAAAATTTATGAACAGAATAAACTGATCATCATTCACCATTAAATTTTAGTTAGGCGGTAATGTTGTGTGGAATACTGATTTAAGTTCATAATCATATGGCTCCTAATTTCCACGAATCTAACCGCCTACTGGGCATCTCCATTTGGTCGCATCGCAGGCACCGGGAGCTCAACAAGTTCAAAATCGAACACTCACTACGATTCCCCAAAATGAATCCCTTCTCCCATGCTCTCCAAGCACAAGGGCTATTAACCAGACACCCAAGTCCACTCACCCACTCGTGCGGTTGTTCATCCGCTGCTCCTCAGGCACGTGTGACATGACAGACATGTGGCTCACAAACCTGTTCTCACAAGGTAGACTCTAGAGGGGTGGGGAGGGCGGGCTGCCGGTGGGGGGGCTGCGCCGTGAGCTGGCAGCCAGGCTGACAGGCAGTCACACAGAACGTCCCTTTCCCTCACTCTTGCCCTCCCTCTCCCCCAGCCACACACACCCCTGCCCCACAGGGTTAGTCCCTGGAATACAACGTAGCTTGTCCCGTCCCATCCAAGCACCTGCCCGTATCTCCTTCCTGAAACACTCCCACCCCACCCCCAACTTCTCACCCCCAAAATTCATAGTCACCCCTCAGGTTTCAACATACGTCACCACCTCAGTGAAGACTTTCCTGGTCTTCCAAAGTCAAGGCTGGTTCTCCCGAGCATTCCCGTGCGCTGCACTTCCCAGTCGCAGCAGATTTCAACAATTCCTTCTGACCCCTCATTCCTCCACCTGCTCTGTAGAGTTGTACATATGCTAATTTATACAGCTGATTTTCCTACCAACTTACGTCTCCCTTTGATTCACTCTCAGATGATTCGATTCCTCAAGGACAGAGACTATGCCTTCAACTTCCTTAATAATGACCTATGGCAAGCATATAATAAAAATCTTTTGATATTCTCAAATTCTCTGAAAAAGCTGGAGGGTGGAACATTTCCTAACTCATTCTATGAAGCCTGCATTACCCTGACACCTACAAGAAAACTACAGACCAATGTCTCTGATCAATGTTGATGGAAAAATTGTCAAGAAAATATTAGCAAACTGAATTCAGCAGCGTACTAAAGGGGTTACACACAATAACCAAGTGGGATTTCCTTTCACCACTTCTATTCAATGTAGTATTGGAAGTTCCAGCCAGAGCATTTAGACAAAACAAGGAAATAAAAGGCATCCAAATTGGGAAAAAAGTGAAATTGTATCTGTTCGCAAATGACACGGTCTTTTATGTAGAACACCTTAATGATGCCACACCACAAAAACTATTAAAGCTAATAAACAAATTCAGCAAAGTTGCAGGACATAAAAATCAACACAAAAAGTCAGCTGCATTTCTGTATGTGGACAACTAACAATCCTGAAAGAAAATGAAGAAAACAATCTCATTGAAAATAGCATCATCTGTCAGAGTAAACTGTTAAAAAGAAATAAAAAATATGATAGCATCAAAAACAACAAAGTACTTAGGAATAAATGTAACTAACGAAACGAAAGTCTTGTACATTAGAAACTGCAAAACGCTGAAAGAACTTAAAAGACTAAATATGTGGAAAGACATCAGTGTTCATGGATTAGACTTAATATTAAATGACAATACTATCCTAAAGCCCTCTAGAGGTAAAGGCAATCCCTACCAAAATCCTAATGACAATTTTTGCATAAACAGAAAAACCCAACCTAGAATTCACATGAAGTCTCAAGGGGCCCTGAATAGCCAAAATAGTATTGAAAAAGAATAAAGTTGGTGGACTCATACTTCCTTGTTTCAATACTACAAAGCTACAGTAATCAAAACAGTATATTACTGGCATAAGGGCAAACACATAGACCAATGGGATAAAATAGAATCCAGAAATAAACCCTAGCATATATGGCCAATTGATTTTTTGACAAGTGTGCCAAGAGCATTCAGTGAGAAAATCTTTTCAACAAGTGATCCTGGGAAAACCAGATATCCGAATTTAAAAGAATAAAGTCAACCCTTACCTTATACCACACACTAAAATGGATTAAAGACCTAACAGTAAGATCTGAAACTATGAAACTCTTAAAAGAAAACATAGGACAAAAGCTTCATGACATTGGCTTTGGTAGTAATTTCTGAGTATGACACCAAAACAAAAATTAAATTGGACTGCACCAAAATCGCAAACTTTAGTGTATTAAGGGATACTATCTATGAGAGTGAAAAGACAGCCCACAAAATGGGAACAATATTTCCAAATCATTTATATAAGGGATTGATATCCAGAATTTATAAAGAACTCCTACAACTCAACAACAAAAACCTCCCCCAAACAATTCAATTAAAATAGGTACTATGAACTTGAACAGCCATTTCTTTGGAGATATACAAATGGCCAATGAAAAGATGCTTACCCATTAGTCATTGGGGAAACGAAATTAAACCACAATGAGATAACACTTCACATCTATTGTGATGGTCAGTATAAAAAAAATAACACAGAAAATAACAAGTGTGGGCAAGAATATAGAGAAATTGGAACAATGGTGCATTGTTGATGGGAATGTAAAATGGTGCAGCCACCGTGGAAGACTGTGTAGCTGTTTCTCAACAAGTTAAACATAGAATTCCATGTGATCCAGCAATTTCCAGGTCTATACTCAGAAGACGTGAAGTCAGGGGCTCAAAGAGACACTCGCACACCAATGTTCACAGCAGTATCAGTCACAACTGTCAAACGGTGGAAACAACCCAAATGTGCATTACTGGATGAATGGGCAAACCAAGTGTGGTATATACGTATTATTCAGCCTTAAGAAGGAAGGAAATCCTGGCACCTGCTACAACATGGATGAACCCTGAAAATAAGTGAAGCCAGATGCAAAAGGACAAATACTGCATAATCCCCACTTACAGGAGATACCTAGAGCCCTCAAGTTCAGACATAAAAACATCGTGAATGTACCCACTGTCACTTAACTGGACACTTAAAATGGCTAAAGTGGTAATTTTTAAGTTATTTCACAATAAAAAAAAATCTTCTGATAAGGACAGCTAATGCTAAGAGCTTGGACACCAAAGTCATATCTGTTTAAAACCTGGATCTGCTACTTTGCAGCTTGAGAAGCTCCGAGAAAAATATTTAACCCCTAAAGAGCCTTAGATTCTTCCCTGATAAAATGAGGGTATCACTACCTCACAGATGTTAAGACTAACATTAAAAGAAGAAAAATGGCAAGTACAGGGCCCATCACACAGCAGGCGATCACTCAAACACGATGGGTTGTGTTTTGGGCAGCTCTGGAGGCAGAACAGAAAGGTAATATGTAATCGCAGGAAACGTGAACGAAGAGAGATGGGAAAAGCTTTAAAATGTTAACATGTGGCACCAGGTAACAAGGGAACTTGAAAAAGGGGTTGGGGGGCAGCCTTGGCTTTTGAGTAGTTAATGAAAAACTCTCGGATATAGAGGATTTCATTTACTACAAGTTCAGTATGAAGAGGGTGATACGTGGACTCTTAGAAAAGAGAATGCAACTGAGAGTCCCATCGGCGGGTTAGTCCACCTGGTACTGTGTTTATTCTAAGAACACTCTTTCAGAGATGCGATAGACAGGAGTGCTTCCAGGATAGGGCTCCCAGGAACGATGACGACTTCAAAAGCCATAAGATACAAAGATCAGTCTTCAGAACAGAAGGCTCACCAGGAGAATGACGGATGGACGAAAAATAATGGCAACATAAATAATGCAAGTTACTCAGCAGCGGAAGAGGCTTCAAGTACTCAAATGCAGGCCGGCTAACCACTCGTGAGACAGTTTACAGGAGCAATGACTACACCAAAGGGAGGCAACAGTAGAAACAGCAACCTTTAAGGTATTTACCTTCTACCTAATCGAAAAAATGTAAAGTTAATATTCAAAATGGAGCTAGAAGAAATTAAGAACGTTATAGAAGCTATGGAAAAAAAAACCTATAAATCAGAATTATCTAAACTTTGAAATGAGGTGACCAGAGAAAAGAAAGATTGGATCAAGAGACTGTAGAACTCAGAAAATGCAAAATAAAAGCAAAAAAACCTGGGGAAAAAACAGAAAAAAATAAGCAGATAGACTAAAAAATAATTTCTTAATAAATTAGATGAAAAAGAAAAAATTAAAAAAGAAAAATCAGAAAAATAGGTTAAAAGAATTTGCGTGTGAGTAACAGAATGCAGGTAAAGAAGAACAAATGTACATATTGTAAGAGTCACTACAGGAGAAATTCAAAGCGATGGAACAGAACAAATACTAATAACCATAATTCACAAAAACTCTGACTTTTTTAAAAAAATGACTTGAACCTAAATATTGAAAGATTACAGTGTGTCCTTGGGAAAAAGTAATCATGACTTTTACAATTACAATACTGAGATTTATTCCAAACACATGGAGTGGGGGAGGAGATCAGGTGTGTAGGAGCAAGTACTCCAATGCCCAAGTTGTGATCGCTAAATGTCATTTCCCATTAAAATGAACCAGAAGCCCTGGAAGAAGGGGCTGATTCCAGGTTTACAGCAGGTGTACACGGTGATCTTGGAATATTTTATCACACAGGGCAGGAAAGATATCATAGTCAACTAGGACCACGACCAAAGAAGGGGAAACTTGCCATTCAGTAAGGATGACAACCACAACAGACTGAAAGACATTAAATACGTTTGAATCCATGAGTTGGATACCGATGGGGCAATGATGAAATTAATAAACTAGTTTTTGACATTTAAAAAAGGGTATTTACCTTACAAGATTCTATGATTCTAAATGTAAAATAACTTTGGATTTTTCAAAAGTCATGTTACCACATAAAGATAAATGCAAGCTGTGGGCTAAACGCAGGCACGTGCAAAATGCTGTTCTACACGCACGCAATGCTGCTCCAGGGAAAATCTCTTTGGATAACAAAAATAATAACTTGAGCAAAAGTAGTAACACAATTTCCAAAGTGTCTGCTTCTAATCTGCAAATACATTTTAGGCAAAACGGGGAAAAGAAAACACTGAAAAACCCACAAGCACAAATAAACCAACTTTAATAGATATTATTTTGTATTTATATAGCGCCTTCTTCAAGAACCTTAAATGCTTTACAGACATTATCTCTAATTAATCCCCACAACAACCCTGTGAGGTAGGTATTACTCCCATCTTACAAGACAGGGAGACTGAAGCACAGAGAGGTTAAGTGACTTGCCCAAGGTCACACAGTTAAATCCACTGAAGAGCCAGGACCTGAGCGCTTTAGCCTCCCGGCTCCCAGCCGAATACCTCATGAGAGAACCTTTAATAAAAAGTATCTTTAAAGAAAGTATCAAGAGTAGTATGTTATGAAAATGAGGTCTTTCTACTGCCATCAAGGAAAGAAAAAACCCTATACTGATGGTTAGAGGCCACAAGACCCATATAGTACATTTCCCTCTTTCCCTTTTTCCCAAAGCCTCCTGGTTCCCGGCTTAAATAATCTTCCAAAAGTAAAGTTTCCAAGACAGAAGCCACGTGGCTTAGAAGTGGGACTTAATTTAGAATATTTACTTTCAGTTACGATAATTTATAGAAATTTTTATTCCAATATACAAAATATGGGACAGTCATCCCAACAAACATATACATAGTTACAGAGCAATCAGCCGCCAGCTACAACGTACACTGCCCCTCCTTTAGTCACAGTCAGCCAGCACACACCCTCAACAATGCTTGCTTTATGGGTCACTTTTCTTACTTACTATACCTGTATTTTTTCTCCCAAACCCTGACCCTACATGTTTTAAAAGTATATTGAGTTTCTGATAAGCTTCAAAACATTTTACTTAGATCCAGCTGCACTAAGAGTAAAAAGCAAATCTAAAACCATCACCCCACAGTCCCTCCCCTGCCGAATCATCCTGTGAGCACAGTGCAGATGTGAACAGAGTGTGCAACCACCACGGAACTCAACACAAATGCCAGAACTTGCTTTAACATGAAATCTAACTTGCCTTTCACTGCATGGTTTCCTAAAATGCAAAAATATAAAAAACACAACATAGTATTTCAAGGCTGTACCTTTATGCAAATGACTTCATCTATCTTTCTTAAACATGCTGTGGTCTAGCTGATGTTAATTAAAACTGACTCAGCTTCGCTTTACTCTTTTTCTCTGTACTGAAAGCTGAAAAAATACAGCTTTAAATTCCAAAACAATTTGGTTTAAGCCTTCAAAATAAAAAAGTGTACATCCACTTCTTCTGCTCTGACATTGCCCACATTCTTGGTTGGGATTCTCTGTGCAGTGTTGGTGGATCAGGCAGGCTATGTGTAATTTGTACAAAACAACTCTAGCCAGGGTAAGGCTTCAGAAACTGAATCTTAAAAAGCAATTTTTCAAAATATTTTTGATATTTAGTACAAATACTAAATACCGTAATTTTCTCCCAGCACATCTGTTTAAGCAGCCCAGTTAGCTAAATGACCCTGTTAAAGATCTGTTTATGAAATGAATAGGTGAAGTCATTTCCTGAGCTAAAAGATACAGATAAAAATGTTAATAATAGCAGCAGACAAAAAATGTTCTTTTTTTGTTTGTTTTCCATAGTTAACAGTTTTAGCAAAATAACAGAATATTTTTAAAAATTACTGCCTGAAAAAGAGTTTGATAGAGAATATCAAAGGCCTGATTGCTATTATTTGAATATAATTTTCAATTATTTCTTCAAGTTACATTCGGCCACCATCAGATAACTTACTGGTGCATGGAAAAATGTCAACTGCAATGGTTTACATACATTTTACATTAAATATATTACCTCTTAAAACCCCCAACAGAATGAAATCTTAAATACAAATTTTAATTTCTGAATACTCTTCCAGTAAGATTTGTAAAGACGGGGAAAAGACTTGTTTTTTGTATTACTGGTCTCCTTCATTAAAATTTAATCTTCAAAAGGGTTTTCAGTTTGCTATCCAGCTTGCTAGGATTATGAAAAACATATTACTTTTTTCCAAAGTAAAAAATGACATTTGAAAATAACATAACTGCTATGACATATATTTTCCAAGCATGGCCTCAACTTAAAATTTTGAATACTTAAGAGTTCTAAAGATTGATATGTCACCACTGCATCAGAATTTCTTTTATTATTCCAACTACTACAGGGAACTTTTTGATAGTTTTTTATTTTACTGAAATTAAAGCTCAATATATAACTGACTTATAAACTATAATAAAAGGACAAATATTTAGCCAGAGATATCAGTTCCTCCTGAAAAAGAATATTTACCTCCTCTCATTGCAATTTTCAAGGTATCTTACCGATTTTAGATAGAATTTAAAATTCACCTTAAAAATAGAACAAACGGAAGGACTAGTTGAACTGACATAAACTAATAAAAATGTGCTCAAATTTACTGACAGAATCATGGGCACTTCACACAATACTTAGAGTCTACCAGCTTTAAGTAAAATAAATAAGGAAAAAGTTATAATTACAAAGCCAGTCTTTCCCCTTGGGGAAACAAAAAGCCACTTTTGACCAATTGTTCCCTACATATACATATACTGTATATTATTATAAGCTTCTTCAGAGAAGCAAAACGTATTTGTCTTCCTGACACTGGATTATCTAGCATTTGTTAGTTTTTTACATCAGGAAGGCAACTGCAAGTGTTGGGCCCAAAAGTATTTCTGGTTTACTCTTGAAAAGACCACTAAATATGCTTTTATACATAACCGAACACAGACGAATTTATGCAGTGTGTTCAATACCATCTCCTTAAATTACCAATACGAGCTGCACAGATTCCTATTCCTTCTACTGCACTCCCAAGGAATTCAAATCATTATTGGTGCAATTAATGAAGAGAAAATGCGTGTCGGTAACTGGAAGGCTGTTTTACAAGAGGAGCTGGTATCTCTGCTTTCACTTCCTTGTCACATGGACTGCACAGACAGCATGATACCTGAGCAAATAAATCGACTGCCATGATCGGAAGGGCTCGCGACTCCATCGGCTTTGCTTCACTGTGTGCAAAGTGTGCTACTGCCCCCTGAGCTTCCTGCATTTCTCTTTTCTTGAAAAAACAGTGCTTGATCCTTTCCAAAATAACCAGAGAAGAAATGAGGCAGAAAGTATCTCTTCATCGTGATTTCCCCTCAGTCCCGAGACTGGTAGAAAAGGATGTAACCAGACTCAGAGTTCTTTGAGATGTCTGATGTCAACCCGTAGAATTCTTCAATAGCTTGTGCATCTATTTTCTGTGGGGCGAAATGTAAGCATTAGTACATAAACGAGCTCTGCACAACCAGAATGGCTTCAATCAAAATGACGACAATACCGAGTACTGGTGAGAAGGTGGGGCAAAGGGAACTCTCGTGGATGGCTGGGCGAATGTAAAATGAGACAGACAATTTAGAAATGTTTGGCAGGATTTTCTAAAGCTGAACATAAAACTACAGATCCAGCAATTCGACTTCTATGCATAGGCTGAACTATATGAAACCACTAACTGACAACCATTTTGGACCTAAAAAATGCAATTTCCAATGGTCCAGCTTGTTATACATCCAAGAAAAATGGGCCTACATACATGTCCAGCAACAGAAACACAGGATGGTCAAGGCATTTTTATTCACAATAGTCAATACTTGACAAAAAGTCAAATCTTTAACTTGGTATATTCATACCTAGAAAATTACAAAGCAATAAAAAAGAACTACTACTACAGGTAACAGGAATGAATCTCACAAATATACTAGTGAGTGAAAAAAGCCAGACACAAAATAAACTGTATGAGTCCATTTACATTCAAGCACAGGCAAAATTAATCAAAATGGTAAGTCCAAACGGAGGACGGAGCGTAGAGGTGAGGAGAGCGGAGGGTGCCGGCGAGGGGAGCGAGCAGGCTGTCGGGCAGCTGCAAACGCACTACAGCTTCATCTGGATGGCAGCTGCAAGGGTGAGTACGGGTGTGCATCGGGGCGGTGTACACGCGTGCAAAAATCCAAGCAGTTTAAGATTTGTGTACTTTATGTATGTTACTGCTATACAGCTCAGTAAGTCTTTTTCTAAACAATAAACTCTGTTGAAAGCTTTCCCCTGTTTTACTCTAGTTGTGTAAGTGTCAGCTGGCCACTCAGGTGTTGGGCTCGGACGTGAGGGAGTGAGAGGCAGGAGTCAGAGAGACCGCTAGCTACTAAAGACCCAGGCATCTGTCTAGTGTCATCACCAATCACGTATGAATGAGAAACCGTGAGCAAAAAATGAACGGCAACACACACACACACACAACCTTAAAGAAAAATAAGAAATTAAGAGAACTACTTACTTCTACAATGTCATCATCGAACAACAACCAAAAATCGTGACTCTTAACTATTGCAATATAATGGCCTCGATTGGGACCACTAAAACAAACAAACAAAAAAAGGAATGTTAATTTTATACAATGTTTCTTAATATTATTCTTTCATGTCCTAAATTTCATGTTGTATGGCGTAAAGAAACAGAAAGATAAAAATACTCCTTGCCTATTCTTTCCAAAAAAAGATAAAGCTACACTTTATCTTTTTTTATTTGATTAGGCATTCAATTTTAAAGTCAAATAATTAGTACTTTAACTGTGAGAGATATGATCAGTATTCTATTTATATAAAGCTATGCTACTGAAATTTTTATTGTTTTTATAATAATTTTCAAACTTGCTTCTGTAGAAGAAATCAATTTTTTTAGCATTTTTGGAGGGGTAGTTAAGTTAAACTACAAAATCATGCACATAGAATTCTTTCTTTTCTTTTTTTCTTCTCTCTCTCGCTCTTTCTTTCAAGACAGAGTCTAGCTCTGCTACCTGGGCTAAAGTGCAGTGGCATCATCATAGCTCACTGCAACCTCAAACTCCTGGGCTCAGGCGACTGTCCTGCCTCAGCCTCTTGAGTAGCTGGGACTGCAGGTGCACATCACCATGCCCAGCCAATTTTTCTATTTTTTTGTTGAGATGGGGTCTCGCTCTTGCCGAGGCTGATCTCAAACTCCTGACCTCAAGCAATCCTGCCACCTCAAATCCCAAAGTGCTAGGATCATGGGCATGAACCATCATGCCCAGCACCATGTAGAATTATTTCTAAATCTCATTCCCTTGACAATTGTTTTTTTTCCTTGAACAAAGATCCAACATGATGCTTGTAATAGGCAAAGATATCAAATCCATGGTTCTGAAATCAATCCTGAACTTCATAAACATCTTTAAAAGTAAATGACCTTTGCCCAATGGTAAGTTATTATTAGTGCTATTGTTAAGTACCTAATTCTTAACACCATTATAACTATTATTATGATTGCCTCTGCATGTCATTTTAAGAAAATCTTGAAGACAAAAATCTAAATATGCATAAAAATAAAGAAGGTATTATTTCTTTTAAAAGAAATTCTTTCCTTTATAAAGGGACACAGCAAAGATTTTAACCTCTCCCAGTTTAAGTACTATTCAATATAAAGGCTTATATATATAATTTTTTAGTTAAATTGTAACTCTGTAATTGATACAGAATTTTAAAATTATTTTCAACACAAATTATTCTATACGGTGAACACTATTCTCAAAGTAGCAACCAAAGATTAGAATAAGCTACGTCCTATAATGCCTCGTGTTTCTCAGATCCCTTGATCCTGCAGGTGAGATAAATATCTTAGCTGACAGCATGACACAAACAAGTGTACTTTTTTTTACTACAGAGGATGACATTGCAAAACTTTTAAAAATAAAAGCGTAAGAAAAGAAAATAATAGAACTAAGTCTATTTTCTACATTTCTTTAGGATTCATCTAAAGGGTCTTATGTTTGATGGAGAGAGGCCAGGAAATGAGAAAAAAATGTTAAGAGGTGAAATAAAAATCACAAAGAGGTTGAGGAACACAAGGTGGAAGGGAAGGAGGTAGGTGGTTTGAGGATTGGAAAAAGGTAACTTTTTCCTTTGGCAAAGAGCTAGTACAAAGAACAGTAGACAAAAGTGAATTTCACAAACTAATGCTGGGATGAGAGATGAGGGGCCAAGGCTAATAAACGCACACCTAAGGCAGCTGTTAGGGATTTGCATTCTGAACACTACTGTGAGCAAAACACTGTGCTGGCTACTGTGGAGGGGGAGACACCAACAACTTCCTGCCCTAAAGACACTTCAATACAGTAGGTAACTACCCCAAAAGCATAATCCAAGACAGAATGCGATATAAAAGTGCAGCCACAAGGAAAGACTGCACCCAGGGAAGACAGGAGGTGGAAGGGAGAGGGCTGAGGAATCAAGAAGGGTGGAGTCAGGGCCGCATCCAGGTTTAAAGGATAACACTTGATCAGTCAGCAAACACGTGCTGGAAATCTGTGTGAGCCAGCACTGGGGTAAAGAATGAGTAAGCTGACACCTACTTACTCATGGCACGGACATGCTAAAAATGAGTGTTCTCAACAGTGGAAGGATACAGGTAAATGTAAACCCTCCATACTCTGATATGAAACATATCTACAAATAAGTCTGATGGAAAAATACTTAAAAATATTTTAGCCTTTATCAATGAGCATTATTATTTCCTGTTTTAAGAAGTGCCTGGAAACAGGCACACAATCTGATAAACATAATAGGAAGGCAGTAAGTCAGGGCTAGCATGAGCATGGCATTTATGTGGACACAGAGGAACAGCACCGCATGGAGACTGCGGCTGGCAGAAGAGCATCAGGAAGGCTTCCAGAGAGGAGGCACAGGAAAGCATGAGGCAATGACAGTAAGATAGCAAGGAGAGCAAGGAATTGGGTGGGGGCGGGGTCCCACCCAGGAATGAATTCCCACTTAAAATAGACAGCCAGAGTAACAAGGAAAGTCAGTAAGCATCTCCATGCAATTTTCTGCAGCAATTCCGACAGAGGGGCTTGACAGAGAGGATTCGGATAGTTGACAAGGAAGTGAGAACATGCTTTAAATAACTGGTGCTCAAGTTGGGAGGAGAAGCAAGTGAAGCCAAGAAAAGGGTTAAAAAGGTTGAGACTGGCTGCTGGGGAGGTGGGGGGGACCGTATGGGCTATTTAAAAGGAGATGGAGAAGGGAGGGGGCCAGGTTGTGATCTAAGTCAGGAATCTCAGAGCTTAAGATCTTTGAGTAGAAGAATCACAAAAGACATACCATAATTTTAGCAGAGTAAGACTGTCACTAAATTTGAAGAGGCCAAAGAATGGTATAGTTAGGGTGTTGGAAGGCAATGTTGTTATTATATTTTTGTTATTAAAACAGTAGCAGCAGCTAAGTGATTTACAGTTCCCTTTGAATACTAACAATACAATGAGGTGGTTACTGTTATTTACATTTTCTGGAAGAGAAAACTGAAGATTTTTCAGGAAGCTATGTGTTAAGTCACAGTGCCCACAAATGGCAGAAATGTTACCGAGACCCGGGTTCCTCTGACTCTTAAAACCTCTGGTCTGAATCACCATGTCGGGGTTCTCTAAGGTATCTGATACTGCTTGACTCCTTTTGGATGTCATCGTTCTTACTTTAGAGGCAGAACACTCCAAAAGTGGGAAATAAAGATTCCTGCTGACGACAGAAGATAGGGAGTCCAGACTGGCCCGGGCAGTGGAGAGGACAGGACGCCATTACAGAGCACCTACTCCTTCCCAGTTGTCCCTGCATTTTCTGAGCAGAGCTGGGAGTAGAGCTAAAGATGAGAAAGCTGGGATTTTTTTATTTGGATATAACACGTGGTTAGTACAAGTTTCCCAAAACCAAGGGAAAGAGGATAAGCACCCTGTTTTAAAATCATTAAAGGAATTCTAAGAGGTCAATGAAGATTGTAAGTTACAAATATAACTTTTGATTATGTGATGTTTTTAGTTTGAGAATTTTTTGTCACTTTATAAATTAACTTATACATGTTCATACAGAGACGACATGTATGCCGTGTTGGAAAAGAGGATGAGAATGGAACGAGACAGCACACTAAACTGGCCAATCAGAAATGATATATACACACACTGGTAAAATCAGAAAACTGATCTTTGACGATTACTTCCAAAGCCATTTTAAAAGCTTTTCACCACCATTAATATAATGAACATATCCAATTAGCCTAAGAAATGATTTATTTTGCAAAATTTATTAAGGCAGCATTTTAACCAAAACCATGCCCCCCAACACACACACAAAGGAAAAGAAAAACTAACAGACCTTAAAGTTTTAGGAAATCAGACAGTACTCTTAGAGTTACTATTTAAATGATAACAGTAAAAATTTAGGCAATAATACTTCAATACATAAAAATTTTAAGGAAAAAATGATAAAATACATATCTAAAAAATCCACTTCGAAATAAACTTCAGGATAAAGAGTTTCTAAGAGGTCTACGTTGGAATCACTCATGAACATCCTGAGAGCGCACTGCTCTGCTAACCTAGGGATTTCACTACTAAGTCCCCAGACTTGCAATTACCTTCCGCAGTGAACCACGACAGCAACAAGGTCATACATTCTGTCTGGATTGGTTGCATCGCCTGAAGTGTTAAACAGACGAAGTTCTAAAGGAAAAACTACCCGGTAAGAAAGTTTTGTGTATCGATGAAGCTGATCCATGTATTTAAATCTCTTCAGGTGTAGAGCTAGAATCATGGGCAGTTTTTTAACTTTCATCCTATTAAAAATAAAGATGAAAACAAAATTTCATAAAAGACATCTACCACGTCCTTGAATTATGAAACTTTATGATATCCAACTAACAGATTGTTAATGATCAGCTTTAATACCCCAATACTGCCCAGTTTTGCATATTTCTACCAATTATTTTTATATGGCAAAGCAACATTCTGAACACCCCCCCCAATCACCGCCACACCACATAACAAGACGCAGCATTCGACATGGCTCCAAAACAGAAGGAACTGTGTTTTCAAACACAGATCCCTTACAATACGGCTAAATGCATGTGATACTCAGGAGTGGCAGAGGAAAAATGGGTTTCTCGAAGCTGCCACTTTCTTTGGAGTTGAGTGTAAACTGAAATCTGTTTGTTCTATCAATCTCTATAATGAAAGAACAGATTGATAACAGGAGATCAAAATAAGAAAAGCACTAAAGACCACTTAACTAAGGGTGTTTGCCAGAGATAAGAAGTTAACTCTATATTAAGAATGACCACATATATCCTGGGAAGGGACCAAAATAACCTGGAAACTTACGAGTGAAGTTTTTAATTGTGAAACACATGCAAACGTTCATGTTCTAAATAATCTTTATTATGCCCTTAAATATTTCTCCCTGAGATTGCCTTTGCACTCCTACTTCACCTGAAATAGTCTACTCTTCTTTTAAAGGATCAGCTCAAATGTCACACCCTCTGGCACAAAGAGCTGCTCTCTTCAATCCCCCATCAGCACCTTACAGGTTCATTTTATATACGTCAAGCTTATTACCCAGTTTAAAAAAAAAAAAAATTAGGTGATTATGGGTCTTTTCTTCTAAGCTCTGAACTCATGGCAAATAGAAAACATTTTTATTTCTCCACTATTATAGCAACATGCCTGGCATATGATAGACACTTGCCAAGTGTTGCAGAACTAAAATTTATACAGGTACAGTGAAGCAAAATACGTTTCATAATTTAAAAAAATAAAATATACTAAGCCACTGCCTCTAAAAAAGTTTTAAAAAATAGCATTTTATAGCATTATACTAAATCTGCATTGCGTTCCACAGATCCTAAATGTGGCAGATAGCTTATTACTCTCAAAATATTTGCTATTCAACTAACTTGGGCTTTGAAAAACATTAACTGAAGAAAAGGAAAACACCTAGTCCTGGAAAGCAATTCAGCATAATGAATTAAAAGCTTTTATGACCTTTGTCTCAGTAATCCTATTTCTAGAAATATAAATTAAATACATCTCAAATACATCATCTATGAGAAAACTCTACTTGTAGAGTTATCTTAATATTGACTATGCTTTCAGGGATCATTTCTACAGTTTAGAAAACCCTAACTACTCAACAGTAGGAAACGTTGAAATAAATTACAATACAAACATAACAGTTTTATACAACTTAAAACAATGTCGACGAAAGTTTCTAAGTGGCATGAGAAAATACTTGTAAGTAAAAACGTCAAGATATAAAATTATACATACAATTTAACTATTAAATATTAAACATCAGATCTTTAATAAAATCCATATACCACTGCTAAATCAAAATCTTTATAAAACAACAAAGAATCCTGTGAAAATTTCCAGTGGAGCATAAATGTAAAAAGAAGAATTTTCTCAGTGTAAAACAAGTGTCAGTACCAGATGGCAGTCAGCCAGGTTAGGAAGGGGAAAGAGAATGCACACGGCAAAAAGGTGCTTTTAGGAATTGACAAGGGGTGGGAGTGGGGAGTCCAAATGGAGAAAGGAGAAAACAAATCTACATAACAGAGGATAAAATATGTTTGATCAGATACAACACACGAAGATAGGGATCCCAGCAGGCATAGTTGCTCCCCGAGGAGAACTGTTGGCCACCACAAAGCAGCCAAATGCCCACGGAAATAAATATAAGACTGTCAAACAGAACTATGTGTGGAGCCATATTCTGATGATGAAAACTAGATGTTTCCGGAAGAAAAAGAGAAAACTGCTTACACATACATGTAAGGAGAATGAAATTCATTATGCATACTTTGCAGCAGAAGAAAGTAAAAGTAGTTGACTTCCTGACCAAAACACTGATTCCACCAATACACCAAAGAAGTTACAGGATTCCGGTTTTCCTTCCATTTACACTTGTGTAGAAAGATTACATTAGCGAGCTCTTGATCAATGTCATTGTTTAAAAAAAAAAAAAAGTTGTCATAGAATATAATGTTTTCTATAAAAGATAAATATGTTGAAAAAACAGAAAGAGAACATTTTTTCTTTTTATAAAGTTTGAATTAAACATTGAATTTTTTTTATCTTCTGTAAACTGACTTGTAATTTTCTATTTAAGCTTATTTTTAATTATTTAAAATTTGGATGAATTTATATTATTCTGTCAGTCCACATCTGGGGATTCCAAATCCTCAGATTCAGCCATGGATCAAAAATATTTGAAAAAATAAATAAAAAACAATACAAAAAAAATACAAATTTTAAAAAGCAATACACTATAACAACTATTTACATAGCATCTATATTGTATTAGGCATTATAAGTAATCTAGAGATGATTAAAGTATATGAGAGGATGTGTGTAGGTTATAAGCAAATACTAACCCTTTTATCTATGGAACTTGAGCATCTGCATATTTTGGTATTTGCAAAGACCTTGGAACAACCCCCCCACGATACCGAGGGACAACTCTATACCTTTTCTTGTTTTTACATCTTTAAAATCGTAGTTGCAATCATTTTGTACTTTAATTTAATAGGTGGTTACCTTCTTGCTAATGTTTAATTATAATTTAAAACTATAAAAAGAAGAAAGAAGGGTGGGAAAAGATATATCACATAAACACCCATTCTAAGTAAACTGGCTATACTAATATCAGACAAAGTACACTTCGCGACAAGGAATATTACCAGAGATAAAGAGAGATTAAATAAGAGGACATAACAATCTTAAAAGTATATGCTCCATACATCAAAGCTTCAAAATTTGATAGAATTAAATAAACAACTGCATAATCACAGAATCTTTAACAAACTTCTCTCACTAACAGAAAATCAGTATGGATAGGGAAGGTACGAACAACCTCATTATGGAGATAACTGACAGTTACAGAACACTCCACTCCAAACTACAGGATACACATTCTTCTGAAGTACAATTAGGACATTCAGTAATGCACTCAACAACGAAAGAAGCCTCGGCCGACGGGCACAGTGGCTCAGTGGCTCACGCCTGTAATCCCAGCACCCCGGGAGGCCGAGGCGGGCAGATCGCTCAAGGTCAGGAGTTCGAAACCAGCCTGAGCAAGAGAGAGACCCCCGTCTCTACTAAAAATAGAAAGAAATTAGTTGGGCAACTAAAAATATATATAGAAAAAAATCATCTGGGCATGGTGGCGCAAGCCTGTAGTCCCAGCTACTCAGGAGGCTGAGGCAGAAGGATCGCCTGAGTCCAGGAGTGTGAGGTTGCTGTGAGCTAGGCTGATGCCATGGCACTCTAGCCCAGGCAACAGAGCGAGACTCTGTCTCAAAAAAAAAAAAAACAATGAAAGAAGCCTCAATAAATTTCAAAAGATGAAATCACAGAGTATGTCCTCTGACAAAATTTCTTTAAAAATCTGGGAAATCCATCAAAATATGGAAACTAAGCAACATACTTCTAAATAACCCACAGAACAGATAATCACAAGGGAAATTTGAATACATTTTAAAATGAATGCCAATGAAAATACAACATCTGCTCTATTTTAGGTCCTATTGCCTAAAAACAGATCCAGAGACACAAAGTCACATGCCTGTGATTAATTAAGGTGGTTGAGAGAGGGGGGCAGGGGGAGAACGCAGGGAAAGGAAGGGAGCCCGGTAAGGGTTCGATTCTATACAAAACCCCAGAAAGGGCAGTTTCGGCCTAGGCCCACAGAGAAACCCTGGAGTATTAAATTTCACCTCAGATTTCTCTCAACCACAGCAAGGTAGCTGGGCTTTATCAGCCTCTTCACAGCACCTGTGAGTCCTTCGTCAAGGATTTTGGGGGCTGAAAGAAATTCCCAGAAACTCCCTTCTCCACTAGCTCAAGAGAGTCCTTCAAAGAGGCCGCAAGCGCAAGCATTAGAAGTGAAACATTCCGAAGGAGTAGGGGAAAGAGCTGAACCGCCTGCAACCACCCCCTAGACCGAACACCAACTGCTCAGCTGCAGGCAACTGACCCCACCACGGGACGGAACGTGGGCCCAGGGTTCCAGTGGTGTCTGACCTTCTCATTTTTCTTTTCAGCAACAGCCAGAAATCATTTTTAAAGCAAAATTTCCCATTTTTATAAACCGTGTGAGCCAAGCAAAGAGGTCTATACATGGAATTTGGCCCAGAGGACACTAATTTGCAAGCTCTACCATAAGGGAATTTAATAACCCAGCCACAAGCACATAAGAACTTACTAACATCCTGTTAGCAGAGAAGTCCTAATCACACTGGAAAGCTTAATCACTGTACAGACATACAGTTCCAAGGACTGAAGTCCATGCTCTTTTAAACCATAAGATCAACAAAGATTAACTGTGGCACATTACAACGAGGAGGTGGCAGGGGAATATGATGCTGTGACTATGGGAGAAAGACACTAAGGTGACTAAGTGAGACGTAAGCAACGAGAGGACACTTAGACAACAGGACCTGGTCTCTAGCATGGGTTACAAACGAGGGACACGCATGGATGAGGTCCACAGCATACCCCGACATGTGGAGAGAACATAGTATTGAGCGGTATCTGGAGATCCAGGCAGGCATGCAGGCAGCATCAACTTGTCAACAAACGCCAAGGACCAACCAACTAGAAATGCAATTCAGATTCAAGAAGACTCTAACTGGTGTGTGTGCACGCAAGGGGTGTTTGGGGATGACTTGTCAACAGACCAACAAACAGAAGGACCCAACCAACTAGAGATACAATTCAGATTTAAGAAGACTCTAACAAGGGTGCACGTGCAAGGGGTGGCTGGGGATGTTGGCTGCAAGGCAGATTCCTACTGTCGCTAGGATTCTGACATGATACCATACAGGTCACCATGACCAGGACCTGGCTATGGGGGAATAAGATATGGGTCTAGCTAGGAAAATGAAGCAAAAGGCAGGTCTTTCATCTCAGGAACAGGCATCTCCATCACTAAACCCAGGGCAGATTCTCCAGGATGGACCGTGGCAGTAGCAATGTGTTATCAATTCACGTGGGCACCGCACACGTCGCCTTCAACACCTAACAAGGACAGGACTGGCCCCAGAAGTGTGCTCAGGTGCATATGGAAAGTAAAGGGAACTGAGAGAGAGGGAGGAAGGATGTGAAGGCAAGGAGCTCGGCCTCCAGTCCACTGTCCACTGCATCCCACAGACAAGGTAGTGACAGAAATCCAGGCACCCCTCAGAAATCCTGCAGGTCCACCTCCAGACCACCGCAATGAAGTGAAAATTGCAATAAAGCAAATAACGCAATAAAACAAGCCACAAAATTTTTTTCGTTCCCCAGTGCATATAAAATGTTACACTATACTGTAGACTATTAAGTGCACAACAGCACTATGTCTAAAAACCTGTACACACCTTAATTTAAAAATACTTTACTGCTAAAAAATGCTAATGATCATCTAAGCCTTCAGTGAGTCATAATCTTTTTGCTGGCGGAGGGTCTTGCCTCGATGTTGTTGGCTGCTGACTGATCGGGGTGGTGGTTGCTGAAGGCTGGGGTGGCTGTGGCAGTTTCCTAAGAGACAACAATGAAGTCTGCTGCATCAATTGGCTCTTTCTTTCAGAAAAGATTTCCCTGTAGCACGTGATGCTGTTTGGCAGCACTTGGCCCACGGTAGAACCGCTTTCAAAATTGGAGATGATTCTCTCAAACCCTGCTGCTGCTTTATCAACTAAGATCATGTAATATCTTAATCTTTCGTTGTCATTTCACAATGGTCACCGCATCTTCACTAATAGATTCCTCCTCAAGAAACCACTTTCTTTGCTTATCCCTGAGAAGCAATTCCTCATTTATTCAAACTTTATTATAAGATTTTAGCAAAACAGTGATACCTTCAGGCTCTGCTTTTAATTCTAGTTCTCTTGCTATTTCCACTGCATCTGCAGTGACTTCCCCCACTAAAGTCTTGAGCCCCTCAAAGTCATTCACGAGGCTTGGAATCAACTTCCTCCAAACTTCTGTTAATGTTGCTATTTTGACCTCATATCCCATGAATCACAAACGTTCTTAATGGCATCTAGAATGGCAAACCCTTTCCAGAAGATTTTCAACTTCCTTTGCCCACATCCATCAGAGGAATCATTATCTATAGCAGCTATAGCCTTATAAAATGTATTTCTTAAATAATAAGTCTTCGAAGTCAAAGTTACTCCTTGGTCCCTGGCTGCAAAACGGATGCCGCTTTAGCAGGCAGGAAAACAACATTAACCTCCTTGTACGTTTCCATCAGAGCTCCTGTGTGACCAGAGGAATTTTCAGTGAACATTTTGAAAGGAATCTTTTTCTGATAGGCAGGTCTCAACAATGGGCTTAAGACACTCAGTAAGTCATGCTATAAACAGATGTGCTGTCACCCAGGCTTTGCTGCTCTATTTCTATAGAACCAACAGAGTAGATCCAGCACAGGGGCCCTAAGTAGGATTTTCAGAATGGTAAGTTACCATTGCCTTCAGCTTACAGACACCAGCTGCATTATCTCCTAACAAGACAGTCAGCCTGTCCTTTGAAGCTTTGAAGCCAGGCACTGACTTCTCCTCCCTCGCTATGAAAGTCCAGACGGCATCTTCTTCCAACAGAAGGCTGTTTCATCTACACTGAAAACCTGTGGTTTAGTGTAGCCATCTTCATCCATTATCTTAGCGAGATCTTCTGGATAGCCTGCTGCAGCTTCTCCATCAGCACCTGCTGCTTCACCTTGCACTTTTAACGTAATGAAGATGGCTTTCTTCTGCAGCTTCCTCATCTCTCTCAGCCTTCGTAGAATTGAAGAGAGTTGGGGCCTTGTTCTGGATTAGGCTTTGGCTTAAGGCTGGTTTGACCTGCTATCCAGAATACTAGTACTTTCTTCTTATCAGATATGCTGTTTTACTTTCTTATCATTTGTGTGTTCACTGGGATAGCATTTGTAATTTCTTTCAAGAACTTTCCTTTGCATTCACAATTTGGCTAACTGGTGCAAGAGGCCTAGCTTATGGCCTTTTCTCAGCTTTCAACATGTTTTCTGCATTAAACTTAATCACTTCTAGCTTCAGATTTAAAGTGAGAGGTATGTGACTCTTCCTTTCACTTGAACACTTAGAGGCCACTGTAGGGTTATTAACTGGCCTAATTTCAATATTGTTGTGTCTCAAGGAATAGGGAGGCCCAAGAAGAGAGAGAGAGATGGGAGAATGGCCAATTGGTGGAGAACACCCACATTTATTGATTAATTTGACCATCTTCTATGGGCATGATTTGGGGCACCCCAAAACAATTACAATAGTAACATCCAATGTCACTAATCACAGATCACCATAACTAATATAATAATAACAAATTTTGAAATATAAGAGTTACTGAAACATGAAACGGAGGCACGAAGTTAGCACATGCTGTTGGAAAATCAACTTGCTTGATTCAGGGTTGCCATAAAACTCCAACTTACAAAAATCCCAATATTTGTGAAGTGCAATAAAACAAAGCACAATAAAACAAGGAATGCTGGTATTTGAATTGACAATCATTGAATTGACATTTGAATCATTTGAATGGACATTTTTACTGAGCTAGTCTTATATTTATGACATCATTATACTCAGGAGACCTAATTTAAAAAAAAAAAAAAAAGAGTATAGCAAACTTAAAAAGTCATTATTGAACAACTAAAAGTAAGATGTAATCCTGGACTTGATTGTGGCCCTGAAAAAGAACACTAGTGAGACAAGCAGCAAATTTAAATAAGACCTAAAGATGAGTAAATAGAATTAAGCCAGTGTGAATTCCCTGATTCTGATAATTGTGCGAGGCACAGGTTAGACATTAACATTCGGAAAAGCTGGGTGAAGGTTATATGGGAAATCTTTGTCCCATTTTGGCAACATTCTTGTACATCTAAAATTATTTCAAATTTCAAAATGAAAAGTTCAAATTTTTTTTTTAATTGAATGACAGGCAAAGCCACAGGTATTTTAAGTAATCACGTTAGACATTTTGTAACTTAGACAACTCTCTCCGGAGCTGCTCCCCTCAGCTTAGCTAACCTCAGCTGAATAAATTCATTATTAATTTTTCCCTTAATTGACCACATCCTACTTGCTGAGTCTGAAGTATTCAAGTTTTCATTTCCAATCCCATGAAAGGGAAGAGGAAACCTGTTTAAAGTGAGAAGTGATCCTAGCCAGGAATGTGCTACATATGGGGAAACAGAGAGACCCACCCTTTCTGTGTGCACGTCCTGAGCACGTGCAAATACAAACCCACGGCGGTGTGAAAACTTCTGAGGAATTTCAAAATGTCCTTCTTGATAGGAAACCAAATAAAGAGAGTCATATCAGAAACATATCGGCAGTTTCTTTGCCTGTCGCCCTCCTTAGGTACCAGCTTCTTTTAGCCCTCCTATTTCTGGCTAGAAAATTGGTACCCAAAACCAGGATATTCATCTTCTCTTGGTTTCAGGCAACACAGTCAGACTCCTTAAGTAGCATGTCGTCGTGTCAATTATGTTATACAAACCAGCAATCAAACAGAATTTTGCTCATCATTTTCACATGTATATTTACACGATATAGAGGGGAATAAATCAATGATGGCACGAGAGAACTTCCTGAGCTGCTTCCCCCACCAGCCGCCCCTGATACAGAGGCAGTAGGTGTTGTTTTATGGCTCCTGCACTATTGATGACATCACAGCTCATCAACCCACTGTCTGCTCCTAACATTAACCAGAAACTCTTGGATAATGTTACATCTACTAACTAAAGAGCAACAGGGGGTTTGGCTTGTTAACTAGATAAATAAATGCAACCTCTTAAACTGTGGGTCCATGCTTGTGCTATTTTGACACAACCAGTCCTGCAAATTTCGATCCTGTGACAGAGTGGTCCAGCTAATGGTAAATCTTAGAAAAACAAAGCATCAAGGGGAGACTTCTAAGTAAAACCTTTAGCAAAGGTAATTTATCTTTAGGGTCATCTGTTCTATTATGAATTAAATGTGCTGGGTAGAGTTCGGGAAGATTATATTTTGAAAAAGGAAAGTAAAAAAGGCAAAAGTGCATTTTTTAAAAGACTGCAAAATGGTAAGGGTGTCACAAAATGCTTCATGGCTCTCACATAGGGGTGGATATTTAGTGAGGGCAAGAGCTGTAAAACCTTTGCGCACACGGCTTTGTTCGTCTGCACTCAGACGATTCCGACAGCCCCAAGCAATTCATAAAACAAGGGAATTTGTTTGGATGGCCCTGTCCTCCCTGTCTACTCTAGGTTTCCCAAACTGGCACCTTCTCGCCTCACTGCAGGAAACCTGTGCTTTTCTGTCCCCACAGAGCCTTGCCCCTGTCAACACCAGGAAGGATCTGATACCTGTATTTCCTTGTATCTATACCGAGATGTTAACTCTTCCAGGTGTGTTAGGACTTTTAATTCCGTGAAATGAAAAGCTTTGTTTTCTTTTAAAATGACTCCAGTGATTAGAGAGAAAAATAACAAAGCGTAATTCTGCTGAGAAACCAGGTATTCTTTTCTGACTCCAGAAAGCAAATGGACACACTTAGCTTCTTTTAGGAAACTAGAGGAGATGAATCATAAAGTGAGTCTCCCTAAATCCTTTTCTGAACAAACGTTCGTCACCAGCCCTGGACCATATTCTCCGGCTCACTTTCTCGTGTTAACTCACCTCTCTGGCTGCATCCCTGACTGGGGTCTTGCTGCCTCCCCTGCTTCAGAGTCTGCGTGTTGTAACCTCCCATCTTCACTTTTATATCTTATCACATGGTTTTTCCTCTGTTTCAAGTGCTCTAGCATCCAGAAAATCTATAGATTAAGGTGCAGAGAAAGCAAAGGGAGAGACTGAAGTCTGCTCAGAATTTCTCCTTTGCGGGTAGAGGCCCTCAGGAGAAGATTTGTAAGGTGAAGTCAGACAAGTTCCCATCTCAAATTATAAAAAGGTACTTGAGGTCAAAGCAGCCCCTGCTGTGAAAGAGTCATTTAAAACTTTTACAAAAAAAAAAAATACATGTATGTCTATAGAGGAGGACACCTAAGTGGTAGCAATGGTAGAAATGAGGATGAAACAGAACAAGTTATTTGGGAAACTTTGTTGATTATAAAGAAAAAGCCGCAAAATGAAAATGGCACTGCATAAAAATTTCATAATTTTATTGTTCAATTTTAAAAGAATTATAGAAATTATCTCATTCAATCCCCCATGCAAAGGGGCGGGGATTTTGTATTCTAATTAAAAATATTTGTTTCTGAACTTGGATGATGTTACACCTTATAAAGAACAACAAGAGGTGGTTTGTCAGAGTAGAGGAGTTGTGAACCTCTTACAAGCTGTGTGTTCTCCGGCAAAAGTCTGTCTTCTCCGTGCCTCCGAGAAAGCTAGGATTATCTGAATCCAGCCAGCCTCTAAGATTCTATGCTGAGATGGACATAGTGCTCAATACATAATTATTTATAAGTTATTACAACAGTGTTTATGAGTTTCATTAAGTATATGTTAGACTTAACATAAATTTTAGTTTATAAGAACAGAATTTTCATAGCTCAAGGTTCATTACTTTAAGTATCATCTGCTCAAATAGCAAAATTCACAATCAAAACAAAAAGAATTCATATTGTTGGTAATAGTGTCTTTTTTTTTTTTTTTTTTTTTTTGAGGCAAAGGGCTCTGTTGCCTGGACTAGAGTACTGTGGCGTCAGCCTAGCTCACAGCAACCTTAAACTCCTGGGCTCAAGCGATCCTCCTGCCTCACCTTCCTGAGTTGCTGGGACTACAGGCATGTGCCACCATGCCCGGCTAATTTTTTCTGTATATATATTTTTAGTTGTCCAGATAATTTCTTTCTATTTTTAGTAGAGACAGGGTCTCATTCTTGCTCAGGCTGGTCTCGAACTTTTGACCTTGAGCGATCCGCCCGCCTCGGCCTCCCAGAGTTCTAGGATTACAGGCATGAGCCACCAAGCCTAGCTAGCCGGTAATGCTGTCTCATTGAGACATGTTAATGACATTGTGTCCATGACAGTAAATGACTAAGTTCGTATTTCTGAGAGGCTCTTGGGGACCCCTCTATGAGTGTGGGAGTTTTCACCCTGCACTCTGACACCACCAATGTGGAGTCTCTCCTCTCTGTCTCCCATCTGCCCTTTGGCAAAGAGGTCATAAAATAGCAAAGAAAAAAAAAGCCACGCTTAGCTTTAGGAATATGTATCCTTTACTAAAGAATGCAGGACAGCAGGTGCTCAGACAGGTAAATCAGAAGATGTGTGTGATGTCGGATCTCATTTTCACAAGACGCTGACTGTGATTCGCTCACAAAATAGCCTCTCCAATTCTAACTGAGCAAAGCTAGTTAAACATGACAATTTTCGAGCTTTTTAAGGAGCTAATTAATTCACTTGTTGATTAAATACAAATAAGACCCACTTTTATTTTCTTAGCCTGAGGCCTAGACTCTCACAAGGCTGTTAAGCCTGCATAATGACCTCATCTGAATATAATTTTTTTTCAGGCTACTTTGAAACAGTTACATGATTAATTCGTATTAGTCATCTTTGAGAAATCTCAAACCAAGTTTCTATGTGTAAATAGGTACTCCTAGCAGTCTTGCTTTCCTCTGTCGCAGCATATGTGAAGAAGATGAAAATTCCACCATTAGGCCAAGCACAGTGGTCTTAGCACCTGGGAGGGTGATGGGGGAGGATCACTTGAGCCCAGGAGTTTGAGGTTGCAATGAGCTATGATGACACCACTGCACTCTGTATGGGGCAACAGAGCCAGGCTCTGTCTCAAAAAAAAAGAAATTCTACCATTATAGGTTTATGCTACTGATCTTTGGGATCTTTCTGTAGATCTATTGCTGGTAAGTTAGTATAAATTATTGCATAACCAACGCTTAAGAAATTTTAGTGCATTTATAAATTTAAAATTAAATTAAATCTGTAGAGAAAAATTAAGCTTACTTTGACTCGAGTCAGTTGGAAATGGCCTAATAGCCCAGCTACCTCCTTCTGACTATCCTGCTTCCCTCCATCTAGCCTAAGTTAACTCCAATTAGGGAGTAACATTCGGCTTTTCACACTATAGTTGCTAATGAACAATTCGCTCCTGATTTATTGGGGCACTCAAAGAAGTCATGTCATTTGGTCAGTAAGTCGCCATTGTCAACGGATAATTCTGTGAGTATTGCAGACAACGGAACAAAACGGCTTAGATATTAACCGAGTATTCACCTGACTCCGCATAATCAGTGTCATTTTTGAAAGGGAGAAATTGCTTTTGCAAGCTCTGTTACATTGAGAGAATTAGTCTTAGGGATTGCCTTCCCTCTATCCTAAACCAATCTTACTCTCCATTTTCCCTTTTCTTCAATGACCTGCCTTCTGTTCACTCTCTACTCAGCCCTATCTCCATGAACAGCAAAGCACTGAATTGGTGGAGAACAATAAACATACTTTGTAGCCACCAAACTGAGAAATAACCTCATTCATTAAGTAAAAGCACCTTATTTCCCTCTTCGATAAAATTGTGCCATGATTCTTTATTATTCCACCCTGTATTTCTAAAAAACACCTACTCTAAAAAAGGTACCCATCTCTGTGAGTTTTATGAATAAAAATATTTTTTTTATATTATGACTAAAGGGTCTATGAGTCCCGTCTCAAAATCATCTAGAATGCTCAATGTTTTGCTGATGCATGATTTGTAGAATATGTTTACAGTTAAATAATAGTTTACAGCATAGGATGGAAATCAGAAATTTTATTCTATGCTTTCGGATGGCCACTCTGAAACCAGAATCTATTCCTCAGTGCCACAAAGTGAGGAACACAGACATCTGTGCATCTTAGAGATGAGGGTGGGAGGACCACATCCCAGGGGAGTCATGAGCTCCTGGAGGAGGTTCAGATGTGTTCCCATCTGTGGCTCCAACTTGAAAATACTGTGGCTGTCCTGGGGTAGATCTCAAAACCACCATACTGATCAAGGTGTAACTGACCTAGACTAAGGAGCTAAAGAAGACTTCCTGAGGAGGTGATATTCATGATCGAAGAATGAGCAGGAGTTAAAAATGAAAGATGGCAAAGGGGTGGTGGGGATTTCCAGATACAAAGAACACGATGCACAATAGTCCTGTAGGGAGCAGGGACAGGACACCTTCTTGGAGCCTGAGAGGAGGCCAGATCACAAAGAACAAAAGGGAAAGTGATGACACCTGGGCCATATAATGGCCAAATCACAGCCTTGTGGGCCATCCACCCCTGGGAGTGAGAACATATCTTGTCTCCCTCTTATTATTGTATCCCTTTAGGCTTAGTAACCCAGCTATGAGCTGTTTTCATCATAATTGATTAGAAATTCTAAAGATTGCTGCACTAGTATTTGCCTTAGGTACCAAATATGACAGCTATTGCTAAAAGGTGCTGAGTGTCTGTGTGCAGATAAGCTGCTGGACGCCTCCAGCTAATCCTGAGCCTCCGACTCCATCCAAGGAGGCAGACTGGACACCAACTAATGGGGGATAAGATTTCTGAGATATTGGCTCGTGTTCTTTTCTCCCCAGCATTTTCCCTTTTATCTCCAAGCAGTTGGGGCTCTGTGTTCTTTGCCTCAAGGAAGAGATGTGACAAGCAGGAGGAAAAAATGAAACCAAGGAAATTGTATGACTTCTACCTGCACAGAGCTTTAGGAAAACCTAAAGAACTAGATTTGGGCCATTTAAGTTTAATTTTAAATAAATTAATTTATGGATTATGAAAATGTAGTGTTATATATATACCATGGAGTACTATTCAACCATAATAACGAATGAAATAATGTCTTTTGCGGCAACTTGGATGGAACTGGAGACCATTATCCTAAGTGAAGTATCGCAGGAATGGAAAAACAAACACCACACGTGCTCTCTAATGATTGGGAGCTAATCCATGGGCATACACGGGCACAAAGGGATGTAAAGTTCATTGGAAGTCAAGAAGGGAGAAGGGAGGAGGGGAGGTGAAAACCTGCCTATCAGGTACAGCGGACACTATTCTGGTGATGGGCACACTGAAAGCCCCGACTTAAGCATTATAAAAGGTATCCATGTAACAAAAACATTTGTACCTCCTTAATTATTTTGAAACAAAAACAATTAAAAAAATTAACTTGGATAAAATTAAAAATTCAGTTCCTCAGCCACACTAGACACATTCCAAGTGTTCAAGTGGCTATTAGCTATCTATAACAGACAGCACATATATAAAACACCTCTGTCCTCACACAAGCTGTATTGAACAGTGCTAGATTCGAGCAGAGATGAAATATTTGTGAGAAGCAGAGAGGCGAGAAGAGTACTTCCCCTCCAATAAACTATCAACTTCTGTTTTCAAGGTGGCAGGAAAAGACAAACACGACATGTACTCAGCATTAAATTGTTACTAATGGATCAACACTAATACACATATGGGAAGTAACGTTCATAGGGTGTCAGGCAGGTAGGAGGGGAGGAGGGGGTGGGTAAATCCACACCTAACAGATGTGATGCACGCTATCCAGGGGATGGTCACGCTTGTCGGGCAGTGCAAAGGCAATTTATGTAACCAAAGCATCCGTACCCCTGTAATACTCTGAAATAAAAAATGAAAATAAAGATAGCAGGAAAAGACATTTATGCCCCCATCTTTGCTCAGGAAACACCTTGAAACAACAATAAAAATGAGGAACTAAAATGTAAAGTCCATCATTGGTGAAACTATGAAATGCTGTAGCCCCCAAACCACAATAAATGAGGAAAGTCAGGAAGGATTAAGCAGGTATGTGGAAACATACCGGGAGAAAACATCGGTGGCTGAGGATTTCAGAGAAAGCCTATAGAACCTAGTTCTCAAAGTAGGTGATCAAAGCTAAAAAGTGAATCCAACAAGCCCTTTCTTTAAATGAGAATATAGGGGGATTGGTGGAGGGAACCTGTTAGATCACATGTGTCAATGCAGAGAAGCAGAGAGTGTGGATCTGAGCAAGGAACACACAGATGCTTGGTCTTTGAGGAAGACCATCGGTCCCTAAGCAGATATGCCGGTAGGGACTCTGGATAGAGAGGGACCATCGAACTGCAGATTTCCTTCAATGGTGGGAAAGTAAGTGTAAAAGAATTCATTCAACCACATAAACTTGTGCCATAAGAAAATTTCCTGAGAACCATGAAGAGTACAGGTAGCCTAGAATACCACCTTGGACTTTTCACCACAAACCTGAAAAGAACTGATCCAAAAAGAACTCATCTCATTTAAAGATTAATAATAATAATAAAACAAGCACAGGATCTTAGTACATTTGGCCTACTGTGACCAAAATATCTTTAGACTGGGCAATTTATAAACAACTGGTATTTATTGCTCACAGTTCTGGATGCTGGAAAGTCCAAGATTAAGGCACCTGCAGATTCAGTGTCTGGTGAGGACCAGGCTCACACTTCAAGTAGCTGCTTTTATAAGGACATTAACCCCATTCATGAAGGTGGAGCCCTCATGACTTAATCACCCCCAAAAGCCCCATCTCTTAATACTATCACATTAGGGTATTAGGTTCTAACATATGAATTTTGGGAAGGACACCCATATTCAGACCATAGCAGGGTCTGCACACAGATAATACAAGAAAAAAAAAAAAAGAAAGAAAGGAATAGGAAAAACAAATGGTGGAAAATGTTGTACACAAGAAAATTCTGCCATGTCACAGATAAAAATTGAGACCCAACGTATTTTTATAAACTAAAAAACAAAACAAAACAGAAAATGCCTCTTTTAAACAAGAACCAAAGCAGGGTTCAGAGAAGACTTAGCAAAAAGATAAAAGATAAGCAGTTGGAATTCAGGAAAAATTGGAAGGAAAAAAAACTCATCATGAAAGTAAATAAAAATCATGATGCAAATAAAAGATAGAAGAACACGCACTACATAAAACGTGATAGGGACCTGGAGGACAGGCTGTTTTCTAAGCGAGTAAAATAAAATGGAAATGAACAAATAGTTTAAAAAGAATGGAGAGAAATAATAGACAGGAAAGATAGACAGGAGATAAATTACGCATTAATTGGTACCACCAACAGAGAATAAGACAAATAGAAAAAAATACAAAAAAATGTATAATTTGAGGAAACACTTCTATACACAGGAAAAATTATTATTAGAAAAACAGCTTATTTTATTAGTAAGTAAGAACGATATTAAGTGACTTTTAAAGCATGCACAGTGTAGCAGACACTTCCCTCTTAACATTCCTCGGGGCACCTGGGTGTGCTCTAACTTCCACCTGCCAGCACCTGTCACATCTCCATGCCTGAAGGCAAATCCCCAACACGGGAAGGCTGCTCTGCTTGTGTACAAGGCAGGCCAAAAGTGCCAGGGATTATTAAAATACTTAAATTATTAAAATATTTTATTATTATAAGGATTAATATTTATATATTCATTACAGTAAAAGGTGTTTCATATAAAAATTGAGTAGCAAGCAGGCCTAGCTACACAAGGAACAGATGTCATTAAACTATGGAAACTACTGACAGTATAGAAGTTTCCCAGGAGGACATAAGCTGAAAGGTGCTAAGTCACAACTTGTCCTCAGTACCGTGAAAGTTTGCAAGAATGTTCCTGAAAACTCAGTGGGCAAGTTGAGCAAGTCCTGGGAAGAAAACAAAAAAACAGGCACATCACAACAGGGTATCCAGCAAGGATGTAGAATGAATGGGCCAAGTACTGGCCACCGAGCAAGAACACAGATGAGGGACAGGCTGCTCTGCACTCTCTGCTTCTGTGTTTACTGTAGCCAACTTCCGGCTCTCAGGAGAAGAGCAGATCAGAACAGTATGGGCAATGGAATGAGTGCCCTCGGTTGGTCCAGGTTGCAGGAGTGGAACACAAAGTGAGAAGAATTGTTCTACCAGATAGCAAGACTTATAAAGTATGCAGGTGGCTGGGGGCAGGAGGGGACGGGTGAAATCATACCTAACAGAGTGTAGAATGTACACTATCTGGGTGATGGGCACATTTATAGCTTTGACTCAAGCAGTACAAAAGCAATCCATGTGCCAAAATATTTGTACCCTCGTAACATTCTGAAATAAAATAAATAAGTAAATAACTATTTTTTAAAAATATTTATAAAGTAGCATAAGATGGTGACTATAGTTAATAACTATATTACTGTATTATTAGAAATTGCTAAGACAGTAAATTTTAAGTGTTCTCACCACAAAAGAAATGATAAGTACGTGAGGTAATGTATATTTTAATTAGCTGGATTTAACTATCCCACAACAAATATTTATTTTAAAATATGTTATATACCATAAACATATATAATTATTATTAATTAATAATTTTTAAAAACCTATAACGTAGTACTATGAAAGCAGTGTGGTATTGGGGAAAGGATAGACCAAAAAACAAAAAAAATTGCACAATGGAACAAACAAGAGAAACCACAGACAGCCAACTCATATGTAGTTACTTTATTTATTGTAAAATTAGCACTTCAGAGCAGTATGGAAAGAATGGTGCTGAGTCAATTAGGTATTTATATGGAAAACAATTAAAACTTGACAGCTAACTTAACAGCTAACCATATATTTTTTAAAAGCTATTTCAAATGGATTGTAGACATGATTTTGAAGATCAAAACAATACAGCATTTAAAACAAAATGTAGAATATTTTCAAGATTTTTGAGTAGGAAAAAATTTATTTTAAATAGAACAAAAAATATTTTACTAGTGTTGAAAGAAATTTGATAAATGACACCAATTTAATAAAGACCATCTCTTCATTTTAAAAAAGCTATTAAAACAATGTAAAAACACACCATGAAGCTGGAGA
>CAUYRT010022546.1:0-66051 GCA_963574885.1 Lepilemur ruficaudatus
TGGACTACTTTGACAGAGTAGGTTTTTGAATGTAACAAGATAAGTCAACTTGAGTGGTAATATATTTTGGGAAATCAGCTCACTGCAAATTGTGACTGTAAACATTGTACTGTAAATGCTTTGTAGTTTTCCCCCAATTAAAAAAAAAAAAGAATAACTTTGGACCCTCATCAGATCAGCTGTACACTAAAGCCATGGGTTCCGTTGTTGATTGTAGTAGGTGGCCTCTGAGACGACCCCCAGAGACCCTCCCCCACCTCCTTGGAGGTGCTTCCTTACATAATCTCCTCCTCTTGTTAATGTGGGCTGGACACAATGTCTCCCTTCTAGCAAACAGAATTAGGCAAAAGTGAGGGGATGTCACTTCCTAGATTAAGTTACAAAAGGACTGCGGCTTCTGTGTTGCTCACACACTCCCAGGGAAGTCAGTTGCCATGTTGGGAGCTGCCGCACCGAGGGGCCCATGCAGCACAGCGAGAACCCAGGGAGATGCAGATCGGCTGCCAGCAAGGAACTGAAGCCCTCAGTCCAACAGCCAGGAAGATCTGAGACCTGCCAGTAGCAAGTGTGTGGCCTTGTAAGAGCTTTGCGATGGCGAGAGTCTAGGCTGACACCCTGCCTACAGCTTTGAGAGCCGCAGAGCCAGAGGCACCCAGCTCAGCCTTACTCAGACCCCTGACACACAGAAACTGTGAATAACAAGCATTGTCTTAAGACACCAAATTTGGGGTAATTTGTCACACAACAATAGATCATTAGTACACCAATCTTTAACATGGGACAGACCCATTTACACATTACTGTATGACAATGAAATAGAGTTTGTGAAATAAGATGCTTACTGTCAGTTTCAACTATGCCTAGAAATTTGATTATTTTCTGCACAGAGGATAACAAGCCAATGCAAAAACGTAACTGCCTAAATCCTGAATCAACTGCCTACACGAGAGATCTTTCATTTTGGGAAGGTATCCATAGAAATTTCCAAGAATACTATTTCACAATGTGAGCATACTTTTCAGGATGGAAGAGAGAAAGTAAGGCCAACTTGTGTCTGTTCCATCTCCCCTAAAGAGAAAGGGGTTGATCTCATTCATCTTTTTATTACCCTCTATATTATCCTGGTGCATATTAATAAATACTGATTGAATTTAATTTAATGAAAGGTTATAGTCAAAAGGACTATATTTAAAAATAGAAATGTTATGTTTTACAAGAGCAATATTATATTATGCCCTTAGCTACCACACAAGAATTCCAAACACCATCTCTCTTTTCCTTCTTCTACCCATTTAAAATTCATCTTTTAAGGACCATTGGCACAGCTGATCGGTGACGGTGTCGCCTATAAGCACAATGCAGATTCTGTCCTCCAGCCCTTTCTTTAATCCCCATGGCCAAGACTGAGGCAAAGTTTCTCTTTGCTTAAACAGAGGGGAAAAAATGACACAAAAGAGCCTGTAAAAATTAAGGCAAAAAAAAAAAAATTAAGGCAACTGAGATATCTCAATATTCTGACATGCTGAGAATGTTTTCACTCCACTGCCTCGAGGGGTCATTTAAGGAATTCTGGGGGTCAGGAGTGATTTGAACACCTGCTTAGCTGTCTATTGAATTACTGATCTAGTAACATCAAAAATGTGGAGTGAGAAACAGGACCTATACTGTAGAGAGAAAAAAAAACCAGTGCCTGTTGATAATTTTAAAAGACACTACCATTTATATGATTCATACAATTTGCAGTTTAAAAAAAAATCTTCAGCCTTTTTACTAGAATCTTCTTTTTTGCCTGCCCAAATAGTTGGGCATGCATATTTTACAACCCAATGCATTGTTGCTGAACGCACATCCGGCCCCCATGAGCACAAAACACAATTAGACTGTTATGGCGAATATTCACAAGAAACAGAATGGAACAACTTATTTCACTTTAGACGTACAGAATTCAATTATTTTCTGTATTTGTAACCCATGTATTTTGGAATAATTTGGTGAGAAGCCGGTGAGCACTACAGCAGTGTTTTCATCTAAATTCTAGTAATCTGATATACACTGTGGGATTAACTCAAAGCAAAAGGATTTAATGACCCAGCAGGCAATCTCTATTTTGAAGATTCTTCTTCTAAGATCCCACAGCCATTTTGGCTGCGACCCATTCCCTTTACATCCTTTTGCTGATACTTTTGGCATATTTTAAAGAGATGAGCTGGAATACGGCCCCTGCCACCACCAACACCAAAAGAGGAAGGTGGGGAGTTAGGGGAGGGGACGGGGGGAATGAAATCAAATTTCAAATTAGGGGTATTTTTAAGAAGAGGAATTAGGAGAAGCTTTCTTAAAATGGAGGGAAAGTGGATGTATTTAAAATAGACTCTACATTTTGCCCATTCAGCAGTTTAACACCAGGTTTCCTGGTGGGATCCAGGAAGTACCAGGTTTGAACGCCCTTTGGCACATGGAAATCGAACATCTGGAAGGCAGGTTTTGTATATTGACTCCATCACCCTCCTCCCATCTCATTTAATTCTTTTGTGGCTGATGGAAGAGATGCCCCTAAAGTTCCTTACTTAAATGGAACAGACCAGAATGGGTTTGAAGTGTGTCCCCTTCACAGTGATTGGACACCTCAAACATGGGTCAAAAACTTGGAGCCTAAATATAAGAAAAATCTCTGGGGAGAAATGAAGAACCAGGAAGCTTAACACTATCGAAAATGATAGTTTTCTTAGTTACCGTTTTGCAAACAATAGTCCAATGACTCAACCAATAAATTACTTATTAAGGGACTATTAACAGTCTAGCACCATGACAAGCTTCAAAAGTTAGGATTTGGCCCTTAACCAGGAAGGGCAGGGTCGATAACAAACGTCTGCTATAGGCCTGGGATAAGCCAGGTCATGGTTTGGTGCTCTGTGCCCATACATATCTCATCTGATATTCTCAGCCCAGCAAGATTAACCCATTTCACAGATAAGAAACTGAGAAGCCAGAAAGATTAAGCAATTTGGCCAAGATGACATGCAGCTACTAACTGGCAGAGTAAATATTCACACTGTGTTTTACCAGGATTCAAGAATAAGGGTTTACATTCTACCTACAAAGAGAAAACACACGTGTGAAATTATTAATCAGCACTGCATTCAGATTCAAGTCCAAATGACGTGCTAGACTCCCTGAGGTCTGGCCCCAGTCTACCTTATTTCCCACTAGACTTCTGCTCTCTTCCCAAGCCCAGACCTTATCCCACACTGGTATGTCCTTCCTTCCTATTTCCCGGTGGTTTTCCTTCTGCCTAAGATTCTCCCTCTCACTCCATCCGTCCCTAGCTATTTCCAAGGGCCCCTTCTACCACGAGCTCCCTGTCTCCAGGGTACCTTCCAGGAAGGCTACAGGCCACCTTAAAACTCACTTCTTTCTTTCCACATCTCAATCCCTGCACACTTGAAGCCTAATCATAGGCCCCCGAATGCACAACCATTTCTGCCGTCCCTCCTGACGCTGGACTCTTGGCCAGAAAGAATGGCCAAGGCGTTTATCTACCTGGCTGTCTCCACTCCTTTCTTTGCTGCCCCTTGAGAACCAACAGATTCTTTTTAATTATAAAAAATAGGCCAAATATGAGAAAGTTTTAAAAATTGTAATAGTCCAAAGCTTTGCTCTAGACATTGCAAGGTGGCAGCCTGTGGGCCACATCTGGACTGAAGACATGTTTTGTTTGGCCCACAGAGAGTGTTTTAAAAGTTGGTTTGAACGGCCAATGAAAACTACACAAAAATTGGGATTTCTGGCTTCTTTAGAAAAATGGAAAGATCTGGCAATATTGGAAGACATTCTTGCCCAGCAATGCTAGGTAGGACCTGAAAAGCAACATTTTGGAGGCACGCCTCAGACAAGTCATGTGTGCCTCAGTTCCCCCAAATGTCACATTGTCTCCCAGACCTGGCTCACTTGACTCACTGATCCCACCTGCCTGGCCCAGCAGGCATGTACACCTGTGCCTCTGCTCTATGGCTCCTTTTTCCCTTGACAGTCCATGGACGACCTCAAGGAGGAGGTGGCTTTTGAACAGGACCCCGAAAGATGGATACAGCTGCTGTGCAGTTTTCTTTACAGAGTAAACCTCAGCTAACTTAGCCACCCCATTCTAACACCACCAGTTTCCTGTAATTGTAAACAGGATAGGATAATGTTTCTGCCATCTCCATTTTGGAATCAAGACAGGTCGAGTTCCCATTGCACCTCTGTCATTTACCTGATGAGTGAATTTGGAAACTGGACAAGTTACCTAACAGCTCAGATTACCCTCCTGCAAAATGGAGATGACACTAGAACCCACCTTGTGGTATTATCGCTGTGAGGAGTAAATAAAAGGTCACATACAAAACTGTCAGCACCTAGTTTTATTACAACCTCAGCTGCATCATCTATAAAGTACGGAACTGTCAAAATACTATCAACTTTACAGAATACCCAGGAGAATTAAATGGGAAATTTTATTTATATTTAATTTATATATTAATGTATACTCTGCCTGACACATAACAGTTGCTCAATAAATAAAAAATGTTGTGACTTTGACTTCATTGAAAACACTGTGGGTAAAACTTTTGCAGACGGTTTCAGAAAAGAGAAAAGTGGGACATTTTCTCTGGGTTGTGAATACACAGAGAAGAAAAGAGAAAGCACTCTGGAAAGAAGTGTGAATGTGGTTCTAAGACTAAAATGTTTAGAGACGGTTTTCCCCTCTATTTTGAATATAGTAATCAAGTTGCTTCTCTTCTTATTATTATAACAAAGTAAATAAGCTCTATGAGAACAGAAATCTTTGTGTGTTAGTCAGTGTTCACTATTATATGTCCCATGCAGAAAATGGACACATAGTAGGCACTCAGTATACACTTCTGAATGAATGAAACCATTCATGAGTGTCAGATATTAGCAGAAATGCCAATTCCATTTATTACCAAGATTGCCACCTTTTGGCAAAGCTTTTAGTAAACAAACATAAACAGTATCCCAATCAGAGGGCCCTCCTGGCTTCAGGAAACATTATGGAAATGAAGGAAATGAAGATGAGGTCCAGTCTGGGACCCTGAATGTCAAGCCTGGCTTTTGTGTAATCACTGGCTCTCCAGTAAGCATCTTGTCATTCCAGTAAAGCCCATGCTCTCCATTAGTGACTGCATAAGTGATGTCCCTTTGTGGCACCATCTGTTGATGCAAGACAGGGCACTAGGAGACCCACCCTGAGCTTACCCAGGAGAAGCACTTCCCTACTTTCCTTGGGGCATCACCTCAAGAGAGCAGCCCCTTCCCCAGAGCAGCGGACCAGACCGCCATGCTTGAGAGCAGGGTGCTGGGTTCTAGTTCTGCTTCTGTTACTCTCCAACTCTTAGCATATGCCGGGATTTTTCTGGACCCCAGGTTCTACATCTATTAAATAAAGGGGGCTGGACCCATTCCTTTCAATCCCTTCCATTTTATATATCCTGCGAGTCTATTAGGAAATCCATGGCAAGTTAGACATGAGCTTTTTTTTTAAATAACCACAGCAATTCTTCTCCATCACCTTTATCAATACCACCAAGGGACCTGAAGTTAGTTACACCCAAAACCAAACAGACCCGCAGATGGCAGAGCCAGAGGGATCAACTTTACCAATGGATACACCAATGTGCCAGCCACGAGCATGCTACCAGTGACTTTCTCTGCTTTTGACCTTCACTGGTCTGACCTTTACCTCATATCAGCAGCCTTTGTTCCATAATGCAAGTTTCCAACCAGAACACTGCTAAAGTTGGGTGGTCACAGAAGAAAAACAACTAAATCTGAGCCTGTCATTTAGGAAGTTCTGAAGAAAAGGGAATGAGTGAGAACATTTTTATTCTCTGTACAATATCTGGCTAATTTGCTTTATTTCCAATGTTACTCTGAGCTCAGCTCAAACTAGGCTGAAGCAAAGACTGAACCAAAGGGAAAGCGGGACTCTGTCAACACTGTTTCCATCTAATGTTCCACAGAGAGCTTAGGGCAAGCCTAGTGACAAGCAATTAGATGTTAACTTGGCCTGTTATCTCTGTGCATGCAAGCCTTCCCTTGTAGGGTGAAAATATGTACATATGTGTGTATATCACCATTACATATACATAAATACATGTATGTATATATACGTGTTTATTTTTATTTTTTCTAGCCTTATTGGGGTATGATAACAAATAAAAAGTGTATATATTCAAGGCATACATGATGATGTGATACATGTACACATTATAAAATGACTACCGCAATCAAGTTAATTAACATCCATTACCTCACATAGTTATTTTTTTGTATAGTGAGAACACCTAAGATCTACTCTCTTAGCAAATTTCAAGTATACAATACAATATTATTAACTATAGTCACTCTGCTGTACGTTATATCCCCAGAACTTATTCATCTTGTAACTGAAAGTTTGTACCCTTTGACCAACACCCTATCATACATATTTTGAAAATTATTTAAAATTTCTTCTACTCTCTGTATACATATTTTTAAAACAGATTCTTCCCTTAAGAAGAATACACAGAATTAAATTTTTAATTTAATTTAAATTATTCGCACTTAGCTCTTTGTCTCCAGTTATACTGTGCTCTTTTGTGCTGGTGAAACAACATGTGCTTTAATTAGCAAATATCTGTAAATAATTTACTCGCTTTTCAAATACAACAGAACAATGGGGTCAGTTTTCACATACATTTACTGAGCATGTATCCTGGGTCTTAAGCCAGATTCTCCTATTGTTCAATAACTATACCAAGCTGTCTAACTCTTGCTGCCTTCCTTGGTGGAGGGTGGGGTTGGGGGGGTAGAAATTCAAGTTCCAGTAGCAATATTCCATTTCACGAGTCCCCAGAAGACAAGCATGTACAGTTGTCCAGCCCAAGCTAAAACAAACTCTTGTGATCTCTAACCCTGGAATCTTCCCCAAGGAACAGGGAAGTGTGCCAAGGGTGAAGGGCACTGGATAATGGCTGCAAGACCAAAGCGCTGTTCTGACCCACCTGCCCCCCCAACCCCGGACAGGGTGAGCCAAAAAACATAGGGCGCAATGTATGAGGTCTATGAATCACGGAACTTCATCTAGACCCTGCAGGGTTAAAACTGGGCGCCTCGCATGCAGTGCAAAGAAAGATGTTAAATCAAATGAGAATGACTGCTCCAGGACTGGAGGCACTATTATTTTGAATAAGATTGAAAAGGCCAGAAAAAGCAATTCAAAAACATTTCAATTATGTATTTCCCAGAACTACATCTTTGAGCAACTAATGCAAATGTTACCACTATAATAAAACTTCTTCCCACATATAAAACAGGTTGGACAGCATATACTTTATATATCATATGCATATTTTTGACTATTAATAAAAAATTCAAAATCTATGTATGCTTTACTCTCCTAAGCAATACAGTAATTATGATTAAGGGACAAGCAGCACAAAAAGAGCCAATTTATCTTACTCGTGCTCAGGAATACTATTGTGTAACTAAGCAACTAAAGACAAAATATGGTCTAATTAATTCACTCCTATGCTTATTTAAAAGACACAATTAGAACATTTTTATTTTCCAGCTTGCACAGTAGCTCAACATGCTTGAGGGTGTAGAAAGCAAAGCCCATTATTCTCAAAGACAAGAGTTTAATGTTTAGTGCCACTGATCGGGCTTGGAACTCAACTCTGGGGAGGAGGGGATGTTTCACAGCAGGGTGTGCTCGGAGGCATGAGAAAAGAAAGGTGTGGGGAAAGATGTTTAGGGGGTCACTGGATTGACTAGCAATGTGGCCTCTGCTACTTGTTTTTCTTACGGGGACGCGAGAATGGAGATGACACTATAAACTTGATGGTCATATGCCAAGGACACAAGCCACTGTGCATCTATTTATACAGCCACAAAGATCCTACAGAAAATTCACATAATTAAACCACCCGTCCTAGTCTGCGTGATAAATGTCAAATATCCATCTTTAACGCTGCTAACAGTGCATCTGATTTTAAAAGCAGAATTAATTTACGCAAGTGTGTGAGGGAGATTGATGCCATTAGCATGATTCCTAAAGCACCCTTTCAATAATCATCATCATCTGCATGTTTGAAATGTGTTGTCAATACTGATGCTCACGGTACAGGATGTGAGTGACACGCTCTGAGGGCTCAGGCCCAGGTTCTAATCTCCGGCAAGACAGCGTGAACCACAGTGTAGCCGGAAAAACCCACCCTTGGGCAAGGGCACGGGAGCAGATTCTTCAAGAAATGCAGGAATCCATGACCACATCTCTGAGAGGCAAATGAATCCTTAAGCCAACAATCGATAAATTTGTTTTAAATTTCTTTAAAAGCCAAGTCGATGGGTAATCACTAGCTACAATATTATTCTGAGTAGAAGATGGCAAATATCCAACTACACTGGCTATAAAAAAATGACAAGTGAATGCATTTGATTTGAGCAATTATATTCTGGATATTGGTTAAAACTAGACTTTGATAAATGAGCCTGAGTCATATATCACTAGATGCCACTATGCACAATGGTATGCTTTATTAATAATTAATAACGAAGTATTTACATGTGTGGACTCCTGTATTTCATAAAAATAACATTTTCTTAGTATGTGCCTGACAGTCTACATGTCAGGAAAGGTTTTAATTGCTTAGGATTTTTGAGTCATTATCAAACGTGTGGCCTAGTTAAGACCCTCAGCCTGAAAAACACGCTGGCTCGTGGGAACTGCCATCCAACACTCAGGAGGGAGCGACTCTTCTTCCCCAAAGTCTAGTCTCTCTATAGGTTGCCACCCCAAAGCCCTGACTTTTTATGGGCTGAATGCTGAAGAATGGAAAAGTACACAGAAAAATAGAGGTGCTGGCTCCAGCCTAATCACTCAGACCCAGATATGTGTTCCTATCTTTGGTCAGTGCTCCTAAAAAAACCACTTCACATCTTATAGTGAAAAATGACTATGGATACTGGAAGAGAAAGAAAAAGTGTGAGATGGGGTGGTGGATCGGGCACACATGTGAGTGACCCACTGCCAGAAAGAAATCAGGTCAAGCTTAAAGAAGGTGGACAGTGCCCAAGAAGGCATTTAAATGAAGTGGTTCAGTCATTCAATAAATACTCACTGAAGAACACTTTATATTGTGGGGGACCCAGACATGCAGAAGGCACAGCACTATGGAGGGGGTGGAGGGTGGGCTATAAGGAAAAGAACACAAATAACTGTAATACAAGGCACTGGGGACGCTCTCTGGGAGCAGGGATCCTTGTCTATCTTGTTCTTGCTGTATCTCCACAGCCTAGAACAGGATCTGGCACATAGTAGGTACCCTATAAATACGTGTGTCCAGTGAGTGAGAATTCAAAGATGAAGGCAGTGCGTTCTGGTTTCCAGAAAGATTATAAAAGGCTACAAATAAATAGTGGTCTTCGTTAATCTCAACTTTACGTAAGAAACCCAGATGGAAAGAGTCTGATGGCTTTTCTGTGACCAACCTCTGACTGTGGAGGTAGTTTGTGAGCTCCCCAGGACAACGGCCATCTCCTTTTCTCTGTACCCAAGTGTCAAGCACATAGTAGGTCTTCAATCAGTATCTGAGGAACTGAATGAATTCTTTTTCCAAAAACATTCCAATCATGAGCCTTCCTCTGAACACACATTACATGTATCAGTGCAATTTACCTATGTGTTATATAGTGTCTTACGTTGTTTTTACATTTTTTAAACATGTTAATCACATGTCCTTATCAAGATTGATAAACTTCTTGAAAAAAGGGTCAAATCACAAATGTTTTGCATCTATCTCTTCACTTAGCAGAGTGCTGAGCACAGGGTTAGCACTCAACAAGCAGTTTTGGATTAACTCAAAATAGACAAAACCAGTATTGGCTAGAGTTTGGATCTTACCCACACAAAATATAATTTAGTATACATTTCACTCATACTCAAGTTTCAACATCCTAGACTCAATGTTGAAATAGAGTTTTAGATATATAAATGTTAATGATGTAATATTAATGTTAAATTATTTCTTGTATTACTGGATCTTGCCCAAAACCCAAGTAAGAAAGGGAAACACATATGCAATCATGTGCCTTATTTCAGATCAACCCCATAAGCCAGAGGTCAGTAAACTTTTTCATACAAGACCACATAATATATATTTCCATTTTGCCAGAGATATGGTAACTGTCAAACCTACTCAACTCTGCTGCTGTAGCCTAAGACCAGCTATCAACAATACATAAACAAATGAGTGTGGCTCCATTCCAATTAAACTTTATTTACAAAAGTAGGCAGTGGGCCGGATTTGGCCTTTAGGCCTTAGTTGGCTGACCCCTGTCATAGTCCAAAAAATTCTCTCCATATAAGTCTTTAGTCCTTACCCTAGTTCTAAAAGGCCTGCCAGGTGGAGAGTAAAGATTTTCCTTTTCCTAGCTTAAAATGATTACTAAAAATAAATGATTAACTATGATAACTGCAGCCATTGTTCATAGAGCTCTCATATATAGGTACTATGCTACATTCCAGGCCCTTTTATTATAATCTTTAATTTTCTCAGCAGACTAGAGATCATTAAATCCATTTTACAGATGAAAAAACTGAGGCTCAGAAAAATTATAGCAATTGTCCAAAGCCAGTGTGGTCATTTAAGAGGTCTCAGGAATCTCTAAAATAATCAGTCTATGGATACAGACCACGATTGAAGAACTATTCAAAAAGAAGGGTAAGGCCAATCCAGCATCTTCTAGATTCCAGAATGTGTCTGACTCAACTCCAGATATAATCAAGTCAGGCAATCTTTTAAAAAATCCTGTTGATCTAGTTGACAGTATACTTAAGTAGTAAAACCTAAAATCTTAAGAAGCCTTTTATTTCGGTGACATAGCTAAACCCATCATAGAGATTGAAAGAGCCTAATTTGGGGAAACCTGGATGGCCACATGTTCTAGCGAACTAACCTAGGTGCCACCCTCTCACAGAGAGAAACGTTTGTTCTTCAGTGAGGTCTCTGGTAGTGGTCTCAAATTTCAGTGAGAACAATTGTAGTTATATTAATGATAATAACAACAGTCAACTATTACTGAAGTATCCACTATGTGCCAACTTCTGTTGTACGCATATTATGTGTATTAACTCATTTAATCCTTAAATAATCCTAGGAAGTAAGTAGTGTACTTCCATTTTACAGATGAGAAAACAGAGGCACAAAGAGTTTAGGACTAGTCCAGGATTGCACAACTAGAGTAAGACTGCTTAAATGTTTAAAATTTAGAATCCTGGACCCAACTCCAGAGATTCTAATTGAGTTGATTTCAACAGGGGCCCCAGAATATGCATTTTAAATAATTTTTAACTGGTTGGTGATAGCCAAACCACTTTTAGAAATCCTGAATGCATACTAGAATCTGCAACACCCAAGTATGCTTGCTGTTCACTCCCTGACTTGACATTCACAGCTGCAAGTGACCAGCAAATCTTTACAGTAAAACCCAAGCCATGACTGGTCAGGCTGAAATCCAAGCTCACACATCCACCTATTTTAAGAGGGTATATTGCCAATAGATTAAGCACTTGGCAATCTGAAAATGAATGTAATCAGAAGTTTCCCAGTAACAAAACCAATTACCCGCCTACTTTGCCATTTTCCTCCTCTGAAGAGCTACTGACTGAATTGTGGCAATTGTAGGTAATTACTGAAGACACTTAGCTCCTTGCACATGGCCCCTGCTATTCACTTTCATGGTAATTTAAGACAGCATCATGATTAGGTCCAAGAATCTCCAAACAGACAGAGAAACTATTATGTTTTGGTTTTGTTTATAAAGGTAAGAATATCTACAACTATAATCATAACTTCTTCTATTTATTTAAGCACTTACAGCATATAAAACACTTTTGTCCATAGAATGACTCTTGATCTTCACAACAATCCACAGTCATCCTTCCTATTGTTCCCATTTTTCAGCTGAAGAAATTGAGGCTCAATATATTCATGATTGTTCAAGGTCAAACAGTAAGCTGCAGAATCAAAATGTGACTCTTTCTGGAATGCTTTTCCTCAACAGCAATTGCCAACACTGGATGTTTATGAAGACAGCAGTATACATAAGCATGTAAATCATCACCATCATTATTAAAACTAATAATAAATTGCTAATGATTATTAATTACTATTAAAATATAACTTATTGTTATATAGCATTGGCCTGAATTAGCTGAGCTTTATAGAATAAGAATGGTTTTGCTACTTAAATATCTGGTGACCTTTGGCAAAGCTGATTAAGTAGTCGCAGTTCTGAAATGTATGAGGAACTGAACACATTAATACATGCTTTTAAAATCTGATATGATGCATTCAGGCTCTGGTTTCAAGAGCAGGTTTCACTGGGGACGGTGGGGGGGGAAGCAACCTTAAAGTTTAAGGATGCCTGGGTTCTAGCCTGGTGACCTTTGACAAACCACATAATCTTTCTATGTCCCCTCTGCAAAATGGGTATACAAAGTCCCGCCTTATCCAGCCTCATACAATTATTGCCAGGGTCAACGAGAAACTATTCCCAAAAAAAGCCTTCTTTAAATCATAGCAAACCACACAGGGACGCTATTCCTAATCTTGCACAATGATCATTTTCCTGCTTTTAGAACAGACGTCTTTATATTTCAAGAGATCATAAAAAGGCAGAATGATTCTCTTAAACCAAAAAAAGCATACCGAGTCCTGGCTGTCCTTTTGAAATGGATGCTGATGTCAGCTCAATCAAGAAATTATTAACCTCCATTTGGTTACTTAAAATAAACTGTACTGGCTGATTAAATGTGCTGAACATTTTCTCCAAGTAACAGTGCATGTCACCAAGAAACCTTTCTCTTTTGGTTACGCATTGCAAATGGCAAATGCATCATTCAAAACTATTTAAAATCAATAATAAAAATCATTTAAATGTATATAAACAAGTTAATGGAGTAAGTGAAAATAAAGCAAATTTCTTAATGAGAGGGCCCTGTTGCCCCCTCTAGGTGCCAGCAGTAAATGCTGGTTTCTGTAGGCTCTCCTCCACAGGAGACTGCTGCTGCTATTCTGCTAATGAATGACTAACTTAGGCCAGGGGGGAAATGACATCACCAGGGTGGAAAACCGATCTGCATTGGGAAACTTTCTACCTGCTTTACATCTGTCATAATTATTTTGCACAATGCAGCCAGCATTTGCATAATTTTGAGGCGTGTCATTATCTCAATTGAAAATTGTTTTAATATGGCTGAATAATTCACAATGACATCAGCCAAAGTCCTAATGAAATATACAAGTATAATCATACAGCTAATTACCAGCCGTGTTAGCATTAAAAAACAAATCATGCATAATATTAGACGATGTATATGCAGCTGAGGATTATAAATAGAGCCATCTCCCTCCACAAACCCCCTAGAGTTTACTTTTAAATGGCAAGATTAATTTTCTCAGGTATGGCTCATATAGCAGTGACGAAATGCACAGATCATTACAATGGTTCGCTTTCAATTCCCCATAATGAACAATTAAAAAGAAATCACGTATTTAAAAATATATCTATTCACTGTCAACACTTCTAGCAGATGCACCCTTCAGCGAATATAGCTTTTATTCTTAAATCAGAATTCACTATCTAATTACACCAACAGAAATTAAAACTGGACCAAGTGGGGTCAACTGGGGGTCTTTAAAAAATATTCCAATTTTAATTCAGGAAAAAAAAAAAAAGAGTGACCACAAAATATCCCGTAAAACACTGAATAATTTCCTCCTGGGTTCAGTCAGAAGTCTATTAGGCACCAGCTCTTTTCTGGATATTTAATCCTTCCCTTTTCCAGATCACAGGCCATGTTGAAGTAATAAATTTGAAAAGCAAATAATAAGAAATCAGGAGGGGGAGGGGGAGGGGGAGGAAGACAGCTGCGCAGGAGAGTTGGGTCGGGGGAGGGGGTCGAGCCAGACCTTGGGAGGGGGAAAGAGCTCAACCTGTTGGTAGGTTGCAGGATTTTTCACAGTATTTCCAAACACCACCTTTGTAAAACTGCAGGCGGACGTCGCGAAATATGAACGTTTAAAAACCAAAGCTGCTGACCGGGGAGGGCGGAGGAGGTGGGGGGTGGTGCGGGGGAGGAGGGAGGGGCCTATTTCTGAAAAGGCAGATTCGAGGGCGAACGTTTTGACGAACTCCAGTAATTAACCGGCATCGAGCTCCGATGGGTAATTCGATCCTAGCGAGAGGGAGTGACCTGGCGATGCCAAAAGTACAATCCACTCCATCAGACCAAGGAATTCTGGAAGGACTGGCAACTCGGAGCCCCGAGATGAGAAACCATTCATTTCACAAAAAGATCCTCACACCTACCTCGAAAGCTCGAGAGCCTGGCACAGAGCTGGCTGCCCTCAAGAGTCTCAGTCTGATTACCCTGCTCTCGCTCTGGCAACACAAAGCCGTGCCCGGCGGCCGTGCGCCCGCCCTCCCCGCCGCGCCGTGGGCACAGACTCCCCAAAACAGTTCCCCCGCTAGGTACCACGGCGCGGAGGTCGGTCAGCTGACGAGGGGAGCCCGCAGGACTGCGGTCACACGTGAAATGACAGAGCCGAGGGGAGGCGGCCGCCCCGGCGCCCGGTGACAGCGGGCATCCTCCCGGGAGCGGGAGCGGCGAGCGCCCCCGCGGCCGCCCAGAAACGTGCCGGGGAGGCTCGGTGCCTCCACGCCCTCCGCGGGAGCGCCGTCTGGGCACGGAGGACGCCGGACTCCCGGGGCCGGGGCCGGGGCCGGGGCCGGGGGCCAAGCACACACCCCTCCGCCCTGCCCTCCCCGCCCCCGTCCCACGCACCCCCAAAGCTCGCGAAGGAAGACGTCCACTTTGCGCGGAGTAATTGGAAACTAGAACATCAAATGGCTTGTCGCGGGGGGTGGGGGGGCGGGAGTGGGCGAGAGATAGTTGTTAATGCTTAACGTGTTTGTGCCGGTTACACCACCGCTTTGAAATCCGCCCGGGCAGATCTGCAAGTTATTTGAATGTATTATTCCAGTACCTGTCATTTATCACTTTATTCAACACGTCTTTGCCAACTCAATAGCTTTTGATCTCATTCTGCCTCCATTTCGTAATTTCCGCCCTCTTAAACATATCAAACACTTACTTAAAAAAAAATACGTGAACAATATCGAAACCCACCGAAAGAAATCCACCCAGCCCCGATCGAACCAGACACGAAGGTAAATTTTCAAAAGGCAAAAAAATACAAAAAGCATGTGATGTTCAAGAGGCAGTAGCAGGAGAGCGAGTGATCTGACACACACACACACACACACACACACACACACACACATCCTCGAACAAAACCCTTCTCGAACAAGTTATTTGATCTTGACTAAAATCAGCAGTTGGATCCTCTTTGTAAAGCTGACAGCCAAACTCTGACAATGGCAAAATACTCGAGCCCCAGCTAGTGGCGCTACCCCTTTAAAAAAGGAGTCGATCCTGCTCGCCTGCAGAAGTGAATACAGTATTTTCAAGCTTGCCCTGTAATAAGCATTACTAGGGGGAAAAAATAATAAAGAAAGAAGAGAGGGAGAGATAGGTTTACCACCTCGCCGTGGTCGCTATTTCTGCCCTGGGGAGTGTCTTCTGGGAGGAAATAAAGTTTAGAGCTGGATAAAAGTTGCCGGCTGGTCCTCTCTTCCCACAACAGCTGGAGCTCCGCTATGCAAATCGGATCCTTTGGCGTACATCTTACAAAGAAAAAGTCGCCAAGGGACAAAATTCTTGGTTTGCCTTCAAGGTGAAATTGAAAAGCCTTGTAGAAAATGTAAGGTCCGTGCAAGCCACACGGTGAGCCGACCCACTGCAGGGGGAAAAAAAGCACCAAATAAATAATGTAGCCATCAGAGCACAAACATCTATTCCCAGACACATTTACACACAGACATCCACACTCTTAATACAGACGACCCAACAGATACAACACTGGGTGAAAAAATAATAGAGCCCACAAATTTTCTGCCTCCCTTAAAAAAAAAAAAAAAAAAAAATCCGGGCCCCCCCACCGCCACTTCTGCCCACCTCCCCATCTGAGGCGGTAAAATTACATTATGTATGTATGATCAGTGCAGGGATTTTTTAAACAATAAAAATGATTTGGGGGGATGCAGAGGGTAAAAGTTTGGTGAAAAGTTTGTGGGGGGTGTGGGTGGGTGCAGAGGTGTGGGTGAGCTGGGGGGCTGGGGGGTGCCGGGGGGGTGCCGGGATCGGAGGAGCGGAGGAGAGCGAAATACCTGGAGTGAGTTGGGCTCCATCTCGACGTTCTGAATTGATTGAACTCAACATTCTCTCCAAACTTGTTGGCTTGAATGGATTGCATTAGGTCCTGGCAGGGTAAAGCATTTTCTGCCTTCAGCCGGCGTAAGGTCTCAATATAAAACTGAGCTCTTGCCTCCCCTTTGGCACCAAAATGATTGAAAATATGTCCTAATATTTCTCTGACGACTCAATTTTAAGCTCCTTTAAAAACTGTGTGGGTTTCCTTCCAAATACGGCTTGATCAAATTCATAATCGGGAGAAAGCCTCCGTACGATCTCGGCGGGAAGAGGATGGATCAAGGCAAAACACATATAGGAAGATTTGTAAAAATAAAATCCACCATAAAACTGTGTGGAGATGCGATCTCTCTCTTTCTAATACCCCTGTGTAGGGGTATCGTCTGATGAGATTTTTGGAGGAGACGAGGGCTAGTAAGCTCCGCTGTGCATCTGACAGGACCTGCTTGTATATGTCTAATATAAAGAACATTTCCTGCAGAGATTCCGGGGCGCTGCTCCTCTTTCTAATGCTCCTTAGCAGATTTGCTGTTATTAGACATGTAGATTTGTTTGATAGTTAAATTACGCTTCCTCACTGCCATGTTTTCGAGAACTAATCTGTTAAATTATCTTTTGATGCCTATTTACATGGAAGGGAAAAGTGGGTTATCGATTATATAAACATATAAATATTAATGCATTTGTTCGCTTCGCAAAAAAATACTCAGCAAAAAAAAAAAAAAGAACAGAAAGACAAGTGAGCAGTGCACACACATCTCAGGATTTTGCAAACAATATTGAACGGACAGCGACTGCATTTAGGGACTGGAACAATAAACGATGCATGATAAATCAATAAATGCGAGCAGTGAGTCTGCTCAGAATATGAATTCAGGCTCCTGGTTCTGCGTGTGCATTCTTTAATTTTGAAGTATATACACTAGTACGTGTTTACAATGCTGATGGACGCCAAGGGCGCTCTCAAATGATAATGTGTTTATATAACCCAGCGCTACAGGAATAATATACCGACTCCTACCCCACCCCCATCCCCTCCCCCGCCAAAAAGGGAGGGGAGCTTCCTCAATAATAGTTTGAAACTGAAAAAATTCATTTGCAAACTAGTTAAATACAACCCGAAATTAAGCTGTTGAAAACCGGGGGCATGAACCGTAAGACAATAAAGGCTTTAAATGTGTATATTTATTGTTCTGGAGCCCTGGAGCATTGCGAGGTTTGCATGCACGGCTATTATGCAAACACAGAGAAACTTAAGAGCGACAGAACAAGGAACAGGCAGAGACTGCAAAGCCCTCGCTCGCTCCGACCCAGCAGCCGGTCCTCCGCCAGGCTAGATTGCATTTTCGCAGTGTTGATGTAAAATGGTGTACTCGTTTCCCCCACGTTCCCCCACCCCCTTCCCCGCTCTCCTCCCACTCCTTCCAGCACCCCCCCCCCGATTTTATTATATTGGCACCAATCTTTCCGAAGTAGGTCTGGCATGCTAAAAAAGTAAACATGTACTATATGGGGAATAAGGTCTGTATAGTATGACAGTTGAAACTTGATCTGTGATAAAATTACAGGATGTTGAAATTACTAGTAAGCTATTTTTAACGCTTTCGCAACGTTTCACCTCTAGTCACAGCATCTAGTTGAAACAGGATTACTTTAATGAAAATTATATTCACATGGCTGAAGTTAATACACCCGGCAGAGCACAAATGCCTCATATTCAGTGACTTGAGGTGGAAAGACCCTCTGTGTGTATTTTTATGCCTTTTCATAACGTCTGCGTCCGCTGCAGTAAGAATTAGGGCACTTAACATTATCTAAACCACATTTTTGATTCAGAACATGGGGAAGTAATAAAAGGCAAGATCTATCTCGTTTCTATACACACAGAGATAAACGAAAGAAAATGGCAGATCCTCCAATTACAATAAGTAATAAAAGCCCATGCCAAAGAGCCGGTATTCTGAAAGCTGTCGAAAAGTATTTTAATAATTTAAAGTAATATCACAACTCTGCACCATGGAGGACGACAATGTAACAATTCACAGTCTCCTATCTTTTTGCATTAGCCAAATTATGACTTGCACACCACTCTTTAATTATCTTCCTTGAAATTTCATCTGATCTTCCTATTTTATAAACATGGGTTACAAAGAGAAATTACAGCTCTCCCGTGCTTTCTCTCCTCTTTTTAACTTTATGATGCATAGTGCAGACATTTGATTAGGATAACCCATTTTGTTCATTTTTAACATATGAATGGACTTGACTGAGGGGCATTTTACATATTTTTTTTAAAAAAATACATGAGATATGCCTAAGGCTCCCGTTAGTCTCTGTCCTGTTAGTGTAAATATATACATCCAGTTCGAGAAATCCTATATTAAAAAACTTGAGTTGCAGTATTTTGACAAGATCGTATTTGAGATCGACTCTGAGTCAGTTTCCTGTATGACCAATGCAGCAGCATTTATGCAGGAAACCTCAACAGAATGCCTGAGGGTATCCCTCAATTGTATAATAAATCTCTCTCTTTAAAAATACACAGCTCTTTACAGCATCTAAGTGACTTCTGCTGTCTTTGGTGCTGTAAGTATTTAAACGTCTGTAATGAGCTTCATCTAATTAGAAACCCCTTTTCTATGTCTCTTCAAGGTAAGCAGTGAACTGGGCTGCATGCTGCCTAATCTCTCTGATAAGGTTTTTGAGATGTTAACAATTGCAGGGATCTAGGTCTGAGTCTTTTTGAATATCTGCAGTCTTGTAATCAGATGAATGCTAAATTTCAAAACTGAATCACAGAGGTACCTTTCCCCTCTTTTTACCGCACTACTCCCCATGAACATAATAAATCTAATAAATCAAACCTCAGATCCAATACTGTGAATGCCTTTTAAAATTACAGATCACAATGGTGTTTACTCCTCACCCCCCCCAAAAAACCCTCTATTTTTAACTCTTCTTTAATGTAATGCTTGATAGGCACCTGTAAATTATCTGTGTAGCAAATATCCATACAAAGAAAGTTTCAATTAAGATAAGGAGATTGTATTGAAACAGTTCTTTGAAGTAATGTAGTTAATAGCCTGTTTGATTTCTGCTTGTGAGAGAGTAATAACGTGGATTCAAGGCTCCATCAATCACAGAGCAGATGTAAGACTTGAGACACCGACACCCAGGGGAATAGAGGCAAACTCCTGCAGTGCAGGGTCCCTGGGCTAATGTAAAGTAAATACTCATAAACAGATTGAATGTTGTAAGAAGACAATCCATTCAGGACAGTTATAATCATGAAAGCAACTGCTTTATTTATCTATAAAAAAGCTCGTAGCTGGGACTCACTGTGTATAAAAGGGGAGGGGGAGCAGTATATGTTTATGACCCATTATTTCTGGGCTCTTCCTGTACTGAAACACAGGAATCTATACTCACACATCTATATTCCTGCTGCTTTGCTAGCCCCAAATCCAACTATCTGTTTTAAATTATCTTGTATATTTAAAAGGTAAAAAATTAAAAATTATTCTCACCCTTCAAGGGGGTGGGGACCAGTAAGACACATTATTCAGTCTCTGTGAATCGTTTCATAAAGGATCAGGAAGATTAAGTTAGTTGCAAAAACCAGCAGTGACATAATTAGGCAGCTTGGACTATAATAAACAGGATCATAAAAAAAAAAAAGAAAAGAAAAGAAAAAGTACAGTTTGAAAAAAGAAGGCAACCATTTCGAAAATGCAAACCTCTCTGTGCACCCCTGGGCCTCTCCTCCCCCAAATTGCAAAAGACAACTGAAGCATTTTTGACCTTGGCTACAATAATACTTCATGTTTTAGCACTTTAGTCAGCATTTTATCTACTAATTGCTACACACTACCGCATGTGGCTCGAATCTGCCACTGCAGCTTTCTCTCACTGGTGAGCGAATTGCTTGATAAAGACTGGGAATTCAACCTGGCTGTTTCCTTTCTTACTCCCCCTCAGCTCTCCCTCCCCCCCCCCTTTTCTTCTTTCCTCTTCCAGCTAGAAGCCGCTAATTTTTCCAGAAAATACCAGATGGATCAGAAAAGGGACGGTGAATGTCTCCCTGACCTCCTTCCACTGGTTAAAGCTCGGGTCACTTTGGCGAGCGGGAGGCAAAGGGAGAGAGAGCGGAGAGGAGGCGGGGAATGAGTGGGGCGAAGCGAGGTGCGGGTGGGTCCTGGCCACTGCGTGACCTGATGCTAGGTCATTCTGAACACTGGTCCATCCATCGCTAGTTGGAAGTCCGTGGGGCTCTGCGCTGCCCACCTGGGGACTTTGAGTTAGGGCTGCTCTCCCCTCTTGCTTGGTCAAGAAGTGGGGTTCGAGACTGTCAGCCCTGGAGTCTGCAAATGAATTCGCAAATTAAAAAGCCACACTGTGTAAGGGTCAGCCACCACCTGGTTCCATCCCCCTCGAAGCCTGGTGCCATCATGAGCGGTGGGGTGGGTGGAGGTATTAATAAGGAGGCCTTCAGTGGAGCAGGCTCGGCAAGTCTCGGTGCAACAAGTCTGTTGGTTTGAAGGAGGATAAACCGGGTTATACAGGTCATTGCTTTCCAGGAGACCTCTAGTGGTCAAAGGTTGAGCTACATCTTAAATTTGGGGCTCCTGTTTGTCGCCTGTCTTCAGAGCTGCGGTGAGGGTGGGACTCCAGCTCAGGTCAGGGCAGTAAAGGCTAGTAGCTTCAGAAGCACAGGAATGGGGACAGATTTCTCAAGAACTTGGAGCTAGAGCCAAGAGAGACACAGGAACTCGAAGGAATGGCTCCCCCCACACCGCGCCCCGGGCGGGGTCATGTGATGCCCTTTGTGGGCACTGGAAGCCCCAAGTTCCTCTGCCCTCAGTACACATGGAAACTTCCTATCTTATCTTGATTTTCCTCCCGGGTCTGAGATTAATTAAGTATTCTCAGGGAAGTTGGATTAAATTTGCTCAAGCCATTTCCAGTTACGATAGCAATGCTGAGTCCATTTTTTCTAATTTGTTTGTAAATTAAAGCCAAGTCCCACTCCCTCACCCCAATCACAGATACACCCAAACATCCCTTAATTTTAACAATTTCATTGCCTTCAAGTGCCCTTGACATTTATGGGTTACTTAGTTTAAAAATAACAAAGCTTTTTTTTTTTTTTAAATTGCATGCACTGCAGGGGTACATATATGACTTTTGACTAAACAGTAATCTTGTCCCTCTATCTGGAATGCCACACCATTCCATCTCAAGTGGCAGGATGCTGGGGCAAAGGATAAGGTGACTCACAGGCTCCTTCAAACTCATTTGTCATCCATATATTAATAAATAATTTGATCAAACTTCCCCCCAAGATGGTATTAAAGAAATTACTGGGAACAGCTATCTTAGGTCATACTCAAAACAGAGGTTCCAGCCATCCGAGGTTATTAAAACATCTTGCCATACCTGATTTTTAAAAAAGAAGAAAATGTACAGACGTGGAGTCTTGGCTCCACTGGGGGACTCATATATTGCCTACTAAAAATTTCTGTAAAGTTTCAAATGGACATTAATGATGACTTGTATTTGGTGATTTACAACTTAAAATTACTTGACAAGCATTAAGTAAGTCATTACTTAGAAACAGAGTGGGTACGGTAGGTAAATCACTAGACTGAAAGTCAAGGGGAACATTCTTCTCTGATTTTCTGTCTGTTCGTGTCCATGACTATAATTATCTGCAGGACTCAAACCCTAATTCTGGCTTTGTCAGAATCTCTCAGGTAATTGTGGCAGAATTACCCAGACTGGTCATCTGGGTCATGGCACTGGGTCGTCAACCAAACCCATGGAAGTACCGGTAAGTCCCTTGGCTGCCTCCACCTACATTTTGCCATGTCACAGGCTGATAATTTTATGACTTATTATTGCAGGTTGAAATATGTAAATGTGGTAATTCACTCAGGGTATAAAGACATCCGTGTACTTCAGTAGAAAAATAATACCAAGAAGAATAGTGAGATTATTTCTGTTCTCATCTTCAATAATCTTTTGGCCAAAATTGTTTCTGTTCTCATCTTTAATGAACTTTGGATGGGGTTTCCACAAAGAAGACAGGGGACCACATGAATCTCCCTCGGGGCTCACACAATGCCATTCTAGGGGTGTTCTGGAACTAATGCCTACAGATTCCTCAGAGCTGATTATTACATTTTCAGGAATTTTGCTAGCTAGCTATAAACACATCTATTACTAAACGATTAAATTATATAAACTCATAATTAAATTAATTTTATTTAAAAACAAAGGCAATACACATTAAAAACTTATCACTTTATAGTTATTTTACTACATTTTACTGTTATCTATTCTCTTGAGGTTATTTATGTCTTATTTTTGTAGTCACAACATAGTATCCTGGAAGGATTCATTCCAGGACTCCCCTTGGATATAAAAATCTATGAATACTCAAGTCCCTTATATAAAATGGCATAGTATTTGCATATAACCTATGCACATGTTCTCTTATGCTTTAAATCATCTCTAGATAGCTTATAATAACTAAAACAATGTAAATGCTATGCAAATAGTTATACAGTATTATTTTTATTATTTTATTGTTATTTTTAATTTTTTTTCCCGAATACTTTGAATCTGCAGTTGGTTGGATCCTCAGATGTGGAACCTGCGGACATGGAGGGCCAACTGTGCTATATAGTTGTATGCTTTGAAATTGGCCACGGTGAGAATTTTTAGACCATGGAACTTAGCGAACCTTGCCAATCAGGGCTTGATTTATTGTTTTATTGATTGTTTAGACTTAAGAAAGTGACGTAGAGAATGTTAATATGGCAGATTGTGATGACTAATTTCATGTGTTGACTAGGCAATGGGGCATCTTTGGTTAAACATGATTCGGGGTGTGTCTGTGAGGGTGTTTTTGGATGAGATTAACTTTGAATCACTAGACTGTAAAATAGACTGCCCTCCCTAATGTGGGTGGGCCTCATCCAATCAGTTGAAGGTCTGAATAGAAAAAAAAAAAAAAGGCTGAATAAGAGGGAACTCTTCCTGCCTGACTGCTTGAGCTGGAACATCGATCTTTTCTAGACTTCAGACTCCAACTGAAACATCAGCTCTTCTGGGTCTCCAGCTTGATGACGGCGAATCTTGGGACTTAGCCTCCATAATCAATCACGTAAGCCAGTTATTTATAATAAAACAGTTTCTCTCTCTCTCCCTCACTCTCTCTCTCTCTCTCCTTCCCTCCACATACCTACACCCACCAGCACACACACCCCTTATTAGTTCTATTTTTTCTGGAGAACCCAGAGCAATATAAAGATTAAACTTAAAAGCTCGTCAAGTCTGTAGCCAATTATATTGTGAATAGCACAAAAAATTGAGGAAAGGTTTAAAAGCTAATATCAGGAAAGAAGTTGACGACATTAATGAAAAAGTGAAGTTCTGGGATACATCTTTGTTTTTTCACTTTTATCTTACTCTTTAATGTAAATGACAATATCAGCATTCAAGCTGCAACTACACTTATTTTTTCATTGTAGTCATAAGTTAACTATGAATGAAGAGTTTAGCAAATGGTTAAAAAACATTCTATGAGAATAACTTACAATGAAGAGTGTTGTATATTTTATTATTTGTACATTTGTGCTAACTTCCTATATATCAGCAATAAGTATAATAAACTTATATACACATATGTGCATAACGAATATATCTAGATCTAGATCTACATATATATAAACAAACACATACATATTTTTGGGGGGTGAGGAACTAGTTGTTAAAGATTTAAAAGCACACCACTGTCTAAAGGTAGCCTTGAACATGATATACAACTCAAACTTCTAGAGCAAGGATCAGCAAACTACGGCCTACCACCTGCTTTTGTTATACAGCCTACAGACTAAAAACATATTTTAAAATTTTAAATGGTTTACAAATCACTAGAAGAATAATATTTTGTGACATATAAAATTGTATCAAATTACAGTGTCCATAAATAAATTTTATTGGCACACAGCCATGCTTATTCATATGTATTGTCTATGGCTGCTTCCGTGCTAAAACAGCAGAGTTGAATAGCTGTGACAGAGATCATATGGCCCTCAAAGCCTAAAGTATTTACTGTCTTGACCTCTGTAGTAGAAATTTGCTGACTCCCGTTCTAGAATATGTAGGTGCATGTCATGTCTGGGAGGAGCAGACTCAGCCAAATTACCTTTGGAAGTCTTTTCTCACCGTTGGTCCTAGAAATACTTCCTCAGTAAACAGAGAAAATAGAATACGCAGAGTTGTGAAGCATTCAAATCATTGACTCAAGGTCAAGGAGAGAGTCCATGCCATTATAAGAATGGAGTGTGAGATTTCTCACTCGATGGTTTGTGTTCCAACCACTGGATGACAGCGCCTTTCTTCCTTGCTGCTTGTCCTAAAGCACTGTATAATTTTGTTGGGCGCTGTTAAATATTTATTGAGTTTTCTTGTCCAATGTGGTTCAGTTACTGTGTGTCTATGTGTGTGATGGGACCCTTCAGGATTAAAGGTGCTATATAAATAGAGGATTATTTTATGACTTATTATTGCAGGTTGAAATATGTAAATGTGGTAATTCACTAATGCTATATCAGTGCACATATCTGGGAAACTAGAATGTATTATCCTGCCATTTGAATCTAACATCATTTACATTCTTTAAAAAAAACATGCCCAATCAATTTTTTTTTTTTTAAATGAGGAAACGCAATAGAGGGAAAAAACCTCCTTTAATGCAATACTTCAGCTGAAAGTTTAATGACACAAAAGGCAGGCAATTCAAAGTTACAGTTCCCACAGCAACTGTAACTCTGCTATATAGCACATTTAGGCATAGATTTCACAGCATGTACTGCAATACAAAATACTCCACACTGGGCATGCAAGGGGGCAGAGTTATGGTTGCTATGGGTACCATGACTTTGAATTTCCAGATTTTTTGAGAGTTTAAATTCTCAACCAGAACATCACATTAATAGTTCATTTTTTTTTGCATTGAAAATAATAAAGGTTGTATCACTGTTTCCACTGTCAAACCCATCTCCAGCTCAGTCCACTGCTTAGTATAAATACCTACCCAAACATATTCACCCTACTTGCTAAAATTAAACACATGACCTCAGCCCAGGGAGTATTTTAGTTTGCAAATTTATATGCGATGACTTTCACTGGATTAACTAACTCTGTTCCTTCGTCCTTTCTCAAAATCACCAATAAATTCAGATTAACCCTCTCAGCATAATGGTGTATTTTATCTGTTATTCATAGGCTGAGAGGACATGATAATCATATTCATTGTGTATGAATGTGTGATGTATATATTTATAATTTATACTCTACTTCCAAAAAGTAGCTAACTGTACTTATTCATTTATTCATTTATTCCTTGAACACACCATGCAATTTTATGTCTTTATGGTCTCAGGACCTCTTTTCACTTTTAAAAATTATTGAGGATCTCACAGAGCTTTTGTTTATGGAGGATGTTATCTATCTATATACATATGTGATATTAGAAATTAAAATTGAAATATTTAAAAATATTTATTAACTCATTTTAGAATAACAATAATAAATCTATTACATATTACATCAAATCTATTACATGTTGATAAAACACTTTTTTAAATTAAAAAAGCACTGTATTTTCCAAAACAATGAAACTTAAGTGAGAAGAGAGGCATTGTTTTACATTTTTACAAATCCCTTTAAGGAAGAATCTCATAGCTGCTTCTGCATTTAATCTGTTGCATATTACAGGTCATGCAGTTTCTAGAAAACTCTACCGTACTTTTGTGAAAATATGAGAGTGAGAAAAGCAAATAATGTCTTAGTGTTATTACAATCATTGTTTTGACCCTGTGGACCACCTGAAATTGTGTCAGGGATTCCCACGGATCCTTAGACCACACTTTGAGAACTAATGCTCTGTGTGTTTGCTTATGCTATTCTTCCAAGCCATATACCTCCTCTTTATCTACAGAAAAACTCCCATTCATGTTTCAAGGCACTAGACAGAATTAATTGCTCCCTTAGCTGTATTCTCATAGCACTTTATACAAATGCCAATCAGACGATTTATGATGTGGTATTATGACTGCTTGTTTAAATGTCTGTTTGTTGTTGTCGTTAGACTATGAATTCCTTAAAGGAGAACCATGTCTTATGCATGTTTTCCTCATTTTCCAGCCTCATACCTGACATTCTACATGTATGGAATGTAAGAATTAATTCGAACAGTAATAAAATAGCTCCCATTCATTGAATCCATAATATATGTAAGGAACTATGTATAAACTCTCTCAAATTTAATCCTCATAATAATGCTACAAAGTAGGTACTATTACTGTCAACATTTTTGAGTCCAGAAACTAAGGTTTGCCCAAAGTTAAACGAATGGCGACCCTAAGGGTATTGGCATCACTGCAAGAAATATGAAAGATAGCAAAAAGCAGGAAAGAGAGTCTTTGCCTTAAAGGCATTTACAACTTACTTTGAAAGACAAGATGTATTGCATAAAGGAAAGGCAAATAACAATACAGAATTTAGCTAACAGCAGACCACAAAGACCATAATTAAAGAAATGCCTACTTAGTAGAAATGGCTACTTACCCAATGATTACCATTTAGATTCAAACTTTTGCAGAATATACTTCTATCAGAGAACTCTTGTTTTAGCATGCACTCCAGACAAATATGAATTTATTTATAAATTATATATTTACTATTGCACTAATCTGTTACAAATATATATTAATATACTCAAAGATAAAACTTATAAAGAAATTTAAAAGAATCTTAAAATATATATAAAAAAACATTCTTAAGATTTTTTTCCAGCACGCTGATGAATTATGCACTCCACTTTGGAAGCAATTCATCTAGACTGGTGGTACTCAACTTTGGCTACAAATTGGCTCATCTGGGGAGTTTTCAAGATACTACACTTGGATCCCACCTCCAGGTCAATTAAATCAGAATCTCTTGGGGGGACGATACACAGGTCATGGGAATATTTTACCCCTTCCCCCACAGCGGAGAATTCTAATGTGCAACCAGAGATGAGAATCACAGGTCTAGCCAGTAAAGACTGTGGCACCCACAGAGACATCAATGGACTGCAGGCAGAGAAGATAATATTAAAAGCCACTTTGATATTTTTACCTGGAAGTATTGAAAAGTTCTGTTTGTTAAGTTGAGCAAGCTGAATTTTTAAATCCCCCCTTGCCTACATTAGTGCCCATGTTTTGATCGTTTGAAACAGTACCCATTGTGGGTGTACATGGCTTGTCAAGGTCTGGGAATGAGGAGCCCTGAGTTGTATCCTGTGCCTGCCTAAGAATTTGTGCTGAGCCCTTGGGCTAGTTTTCAATAATGGTAGTTATGAGGGTGATAGTTTTGTGCAGTTGGTCTCAGGAAAGTATGTTCTTGAAGTCAATATATAGGCCTGCAAATGGAAGCATGAAATGTTTGTTCTGGAAGGCATCTTTTAGAATAGCACCCTTGTTTCATGCATGAAGAAACTGAGACCCAGAGATGCTAAGTGGAGCTAGGTGACTTATGTGAAGCAAAGCTCTGAGAAGAAAGGTTTAGGACATTGACTGGGGGGAGGAAGAGGAGGGTGATTGGCATGAGACAAATAGTTCTCAAATTCTGCTATGGAATTCCACCTTCATAAAGTGCCTCGGCCGTTCTTGGGCAGGATGTATGGGCAGAATGTGGTAGAGTACCTGTGGCTCATTTAGCTCTGGCTGATCGCATAAGCACTAGAGTTGGGGTTAAACATTTTTTAACAGATTCTGTGGAAGATTCTCAAATTCCAAAGTTAGACAGCTGCTCTCCCTTGACAGCTGCTTCCTCATTCTTAGATCTGTTTTGAATGTAGTGATCTAGAACTTTCTCTGTGAATGAGGAGGTTAACCTAGATGAATTTTGAGGTTCCTTTTGACCCGCTATGAAACTTCTGGGTCTGTGTGCATTTCTAGATAGTGTCATCCAAACCTGAGGACATTATTAAAGCACAAAATCGAGTTCTAATAATTGTGCTGCATAAAGAGGAGGAGAGATATTCTTGTGTAGTTTGCATTTGAGAATACAGACGCTTGGGCCCATAGGATTCTGGGGCAAATGAGGTCATACTTTACCTTGCTTGCTCAACATGGATCATTATAGGTGAAAGACGGCACAGCTGGGAGCTGCTGGACCCCAGGGGGACAGTGTCATGCATAGACCAAGAAAACTTCATGTTGATGATTTGTCAAAGGATGTTTCATGTGGCTTAAATTGGTTTCACAAAGTGGAAAACAATGCATGAAGCCATTATTGTTCTTCATTCTTCAAAACGTGAAAATATTGGGATGGTTCGAATGTAGAGCCAGCATGACACTTCATGTCCCTTTGTGCCTTTGTTTATGCCATGACTTCCAGGTGCTCCTCACCTTGCCTTCTTCACCATAGCCACCTAGGGAAATCCAATGAGATAACTGAAAAATGGGCAAACGATAACTAGCTCATTGTCCTAAGAGCTTGCACACACTTTATGTAGTAAGCACTAATAGTGTCCCCAAGTTAGATGAAGACACTGAGGCACAGAGAGGATCGATAACTTGCCTAAGACCACTGAATTCAGAGGCATAGCCTAATTTCGGACTCAAGCAGTCAGTCTCGCATCTGTGCTTTTAACTATACACTTTACCATCTTTTTGATGACATTGTCAGGGATGACACAGAAGAAAAAATTCATATGTTCATGAACATATTAACACTTTCATCATTACTTCTGATACAAAAATTTTAATTAAAAAATAAAATTACATTTATGACCTGTCAACTTGGTGAAGATTTTAAATAGTAGCCAGTATTGAGATAGAAGTGAGAAAATGGAATTTCCCCCGCTGGTGAGGGTGTCAGTTTGTACAATCCTTCTGAAAGGCAATTTGGCAGTATATAATAATGTATCCCTTAGATACAGCATACTCTCAGATGCAGAAATTTCACTTCTATGAATTTATCCTAAGGAGAATTTTGGACAAGTTCACAAAATATGTACAAAATTTATGCAAGAACATTGTCAAAATAGCAAAAAGTTGGCAACAACACAAAAAATTGGCAATTGGTTGATTGGTTAAATAAACCATGGCACAACTCTAATAAGGAAAAGTATGCAAATATTAAGAATATAATAGAAACACATTTACTGACATGGAAAGATGTTCAAAATAATGTTAAGTTTCAAAAGGAAATTGTTTTTAACTTAAAAAGTAAGTTTATATTGAGAGCAGAATTAAAGCGATTAACAAATTTCTTTGTACTTTTTGGTAGTTTTAATTTTTCTACAATGTATTACTGATAATATGTAAAAAAAGCAAAAGAAAAATAGTAGAGCTTGCCTTAGCCGTTGGGAAACTTTTTTATGTGTGAAAGACAGGTAGTAATCAGAGTGGATTCAAAGTAAAATTGATAGCTAACATTCAATGAGCACTCATTATGTGCTAGGAGTTCTGCTAAATGCTTTGAATTATTTTCCATCCTTACAACTGTTATGATGTGAGCCCTGTGAGTCACCCTTTTTACAACTAAGAAAGAAGAAGCACAAGGAGATTAAATAACTTGCCCCAAGTTCATGGAGGAGGCAGCTTCTAAGGGGATGTAAATAATTTGTAGGGTTCAGGAATAAAGGAATAAAGTTGGCCCTTGGGTGTTAAGGCACCATCTCCTGGGGGAAGGAGCATTAGCTAGTTAGCACAACAAAGAGGATCAGTTTATCTGGTTAAAAATAAAACCATTCATTGAGATTGAGCCCTAAGGGAACCGGGAATGGGTAAATAACTATATTGTGTGACTTCTGACCTTGCAGTTAACTTCTCAGCAAGATAGAAAGTGCTTTACTGGTAGTTTTTTGTTTTTGTTTTTATTTAATTGGGTCTGCTGCAAGGGGTATCCCATCTGAGGAGGAGCCTGAAAGTAATTCCATTCAATTCAATTTTGGTAATTCAGAGATTGTGCTTGGCTTGGCACGCCCTCCTCCGCTCTCCTTCCAGTCCTGGTCTCTCTAAACATTGATCTCTACATCCTTGAGGTCTCCACCTTTGGTATCTTGCTATTCCTCATCATTTAGTGGCTGGGATATATAGACACGAAAGTCCTAAATGCTGCGGTAACTCTAGAAATTCTAAACAGTGGGGCCCTGGAGATGATAGCACAGTTAGAGGGAGGTGGCTAGACACTCTCTTTAAGTTGTGCTTGCTTAGCACTCAGCACAAGAAGGAGAAAGCATCAATTGTGTGAATCAAAGACTGGGCCACTGATAAGTGACTTAGCCCCAAGGACAAGGAATGAATTAGTGAACAGGCTACAAAGAAAATGTGCCTAGTCCCCTAATACTTGGGCCCCTGCCTAACCTCAGGGTGACTTTCAACCCAGAGGAGTTGCTTTCACTGTTGCGGTGATGACGGTCAATATTCTATCTCAGATGGTGGGAACCAGGATCTTGAAAGGACAGAACAACCTCATGACTGTCATTCTTTTGTTCATGACATTTATGTTCCTGGAACATCTCTACTTATTATTCCTTCCTTCATTGAAACCCAACTCAAGGGCCCCTCTTCTGTAAAGAATTTTCTGGTGCTACCAACTGAGGATGATCTCAATATACCTGGAACTGCATGAGAAGCTTGCACTGTTTCCTTGGCTGTGGCTTTTTAAATAAGTTTTATAGTTATATTCCTCTTGCCTTAAGGGACAGGAACTCTATTAAATAGCAACAATGACAAAACATCACCAAATGACTAGCATGGCTCAAGCCTATTTATTTCAATAGAGAGAAACCTAGTGGTTTAAAGCAAGCATTATCTATCAAACTAAGCCTTCAGTACATGAAGCTGCAAGTGGTTTGAAAAGTCCTGTGCATTGAGAACCTATTCTATGCATGGTGTTAATTGGCTTCTAGCTCCAGACTGAAAGATAGGAGATACTGCTTGTAGGCTTGGTTCAGTCATCACTAAAACATATTCTCAGTTACTTCTTGTAGCCTCAGTTTCCACATCTGTCAATGGACACAGAGCCACTCATCCCTAAAAGAATTATGATGAAGACAAAATAAAATAAGAGAAGTAAAAAAGCCTTTAAAAGTTGAAAGCACTTGGTAAACTCAAGGCATTATTGTAAACCACAAAGTAAATCTTATGTTGCAGAAGAGATTGCACTTATAAGGGTGGGTGATCAAAACCTAGGATTCTCATATGATCAATGAGACCAACTATCTGTGGAGATGACATCCACCAAGAAAAAGCCTGAGTGGCTGAGTAGGTGATAGGGAGATGAGGAAGCTCATATTCCACCAAGGAAGAATGTTAATATTGATGAAAAATTTTCCTAAAGTCCTACGTTAAGCTTGATCTGTGAAATGGATTTTTCAGAAAGAAGAATGGGGCAAGTAGATTTGAGTTAGACCAAGTCAGACAGGATTTTCACTCACAGCCAACATGACTTTTCAGAGGGGGGAGGCAGGAAGTGCTAATCTTCTCAAGAGCAGCAGCCTGGCCAAAGCTGAAATTCAACCCATTGTATTAGATCTGACTGAGGAAAGTATATGTTTATGGTCTGCGTGGAGTTTCTGAAATGAGAACCCAAAGAGGAAGGCTTGAATGATGTTTATCCAGCACTATAAAAAAGGTGACTTTGATTTTGGCAGTCCTAGGAAAGCTGGAGAAGCTGGAGTGTATTATGAAGAAGGAGATGAATCAGGCACACTTGAGTTTGGGGGAAATCTCCCTCCAGACAGTTGCTACCTTTGACCCGATTCTAGGCTCACCCACCAGGCTTGATTCCCCCACTCAGCTTCCAGGCATGGGATAATGGGAGCAGTCTAAAGGATGGACAGCAGCACCCAAGAGAAAAAGACCATGAATTAAAAATTATTAAATCAGCGTTCATTTTTCTTATTAATTATGAAGCGTAAAATAGTACATACTTAAAATTTCAAATGGAAGAAATGCAGAGCAACTGCAAGTGGATACTCCTATAAGTGGATACTCCTTCCCCACCTATCCCCATACCATTGACATATAGTATAATTTTACTACCTTGAAAAACAAAATGACCAGGAGCCAATTCTTAATACTCCATAACTATTTAACCAGTTCTCTATGGCTGAGCTTTTAGGTAGTTTCCAGTTTTTCATCATTACAATAGGTGTTGCAATAAACTTAGACATTTATTCTTGTGAAAGTATTTTCTGTGATATGGATACACAGAAGTGGAATTGCCATGACCATGTGTAGGTAAATTTACAATTTGACTATGTACTGCCAAATTGCACCCCCTCCCAAACAGTACCATTTCAACTTCTGCCAGGAGTGTACGAGAGTTGTTAATGAGTTTGATCAGTTGGATAAGTTGCTTGGGACAGATCATGTACAGCAACAACAAAATTGATTGTCTGGACTGCAGAATCTCAGGAACTTGGTGATCAAAGAGCTGCTCCCATGTAGGGCCCTGCCTAGGTGGTCAGCCATTCACGCTGAACAATGTTGACCTCATGTCTCTCTTTAACGTAAACTGGACTATATTATGGCTCCCAAGCATATTAGAAAGACTCTTCTAGTTGATTAGAAGTGAAAATACTTTCTAATTGATTAGAAAACCTTCATCAGTTGCTATTTTGGGGAATTTTAAGGGGCCCTAAAATATCACCCTGTTTTTTGGCCCAAGATCTGAATCAAAGAAAACCAGGCAAAAGAATAAGATGTGTGAGAGAGACAAATGATTACCTTAGTTATTGTTAAAGTTGCCATTAAAGAACTTGAGGGCTGCGTAAGTAGGTGGTCTTCCCCACTGTTAACTCTGGCATTACAGGAACAACACCCAGTCTCAGGTAGCACTGGACCTCTGCTGATCTCCCTACAGGCCAAGGAGAAAATTCACTGATAAAATCATTAGCTGGTGGAGAAGTATCAGGAGCACATACTCTGTGTGAGTGTGCACTCTCCCTGAGGAAGGGGCTTGACAACCCATGGCTAGTGTCTCTTTCAACATTCACCAATAAGATTATGCCTCCTTTCCTTCCATGGGGAAGAATAAGTGAGGAGATAGAAGGAAACTAGGAGCAGTGCAGTACTGGTGCTCCCACCACAGGAAGGAAAAATCAGAAACAGGGAGATTCTTGCCCTTTCTGCTCTCCCCCCAGTTTTCCCAACAGTAGTGTCCACCTGGAATGTTTAGTAGGGAACTGGTCCGTGATTGATTAGTAATGTCTGCCATGAGTGTGGGTGGGGGAGTTATGGTACATTTGTCATACGTTTTCAATCCTGCAATAATTATGCAATGAGTAATATGTGGTTAATATAAAAGTTAGGTGTGATCATGTTTTCTAAATTATAAAAGGGTTTCACTACAGATCAACCACCCCCACAGACTTTCTGTCTGTATTTTCTAAGTGTTCTGAGTCTCTCTTCTACAGTAGCATGGAGAGATAGTCTGCTCCCAAATAATTCATAACAGTCTAGGTCTTTATACCTCTTGGTGTTATTCCCAGTGCAGAGCTGATATTTTTATTGTAATGGTTCATAATTAAGAACTCACATACCCAAAACTCCAGCTTTTACACTGAGGTAACAGAGGCAGAAAAGAAAGAAACAAAACAAAACAGTGTTTGCCAAGTGGCCAAGGATAAAATTGGTAGTGGAAAAAATTAGATTTTCAAGCTATTAAGAATTTATTACAAACAATGGAGCTTTTAAATAAAATGAAGCAAATGTTGTCTTTCTAAACACTTGGCACTTTCTACTTGGTGCTCTTGTTGATGTACTTTCTCACAGAAGGAATTTTATTTATTTATTCCGGTTTTTGTATGCAGATACTTTTCATTTGCAGTACTAAGGAGAAAAGACATTTTTTCCTTGATTGGGAGAGTTTGGTGCTAAAGAGAGGAGCCAGATTTGCCTATGTCCAAGAAAGCTGGACTTGAAAATGCATGAGTTTCCTAACAGAAAAGTAATAGATGCTGGACAGGGTGGAGTTAGGGGACAGGATGGGATGCTTTGAGAAGAAACATTGAGAATACAAAAAGAGAAGAGAACTTTTCTTGGATTAACATCTTTCCTTGTAGATACTTCATTTTTTGTCCCTTTCCTGTACTATTTGCCACTTGTACTATTTCCCCTCTTAATTATTATTAATTTATTCATATTGACTCACTTTTAAAATTGTTTATGACTGAGAGAAAAAATCCACTTGCAGTAAATAGAAGGTAATCCTTAAAATAAGTACAATGGAAACAAAACATTATTAAAAGGTATTTTAAAAATAAAATTCACCAATGAAAAACAATTAAGAATAAACCTGATAAGTTTACAAATTTCTACATATAAAATAAGTTTCTTCATGAGAAAAAGAGATCTATTTATTCGTAGTCAGTGATGGAGCGATATTTAACTCATGAGTGCTTAGTTTCACTTAAAATAATGTCGTCTGCAGTTTGGAAACAGATTTTTCAAGGAGGTATGGTAGGAAAAGTGTGGGATTTTGAATCATACTACACTGGATTTGATTTCTGATTCCAGCTGTTACTGGTCCCTCATGGCCCAAGTAGGATGATAATATCTACTTCACAGGGCTGCTGTGAGGCCCAAAATACAATTGTATTGAAAAGAATTTAGGATGTATTTAGGCAATTTTAGTTTTATTCTTTTCTACCAATATATTAAATAATATTTGTAGAATATCCCCAGTTTTGAGGTATTTTTGTCCTGAGTAGAGAAAGGCATAGCAAAATATAGAATCACAGAATTTGAGAAATAGAAGGCATTGCTTGGAAAAAATAAACAATATTTATGGGCTGTATTTATTTTCCATTCAAAATAAAAATAGCTTTATTGAGTCTCATGGGAAAAATGTGCTGTCTTACAACTTTTATTATCTACTTCATTGACTGGAAGTATGTCAGTGAAAAAATTCTCACAGTTTATAGTCATTTATTTAATGTTAATATCTGGGAGTCTTTGAGAAGCAGCAACAGAGGTGGCATTCTAATCCTTCAGCCTTAAATCCAAAACTGTGGGACTCCGGGCCTCAGTATCCCCTCATTTAGAATCCCATTCCCTTCATTACTGATGAGGACACTGAGATGCAGAGCATCAAGTGTCCCCACGATCATACAAACAAATAAATCATGTAGAGCAACAGCACAGAGTTTTACCCAATGTACACGCTCACTCAATGCTTAATAGACCCAATACCAATTGATGGTATTTCATACAATTTTGGAAAAACAGAATACTCAATATTGAAGGAAATTCAGGGCTCACCTACTTCAGGGTCAGGTAGCTAACATTAAGGAGTGATGTGCGCCTGGGACACTGGGAGAACCAGGGAGATGAAGCTCTCTTGAGAGAGAGCAGCCCCTAACAGTTTCCATGTGAGACTTTGGACCCAGTGTTGCCAGATGTGATTTCTACGGAGAAGCTAGAAATTTGGATTTTGGGACGTTTATGTGAAAATTTCTTTATATATCAACAACCATAAACACCTCTCCCTCTCCCACCTGCACACACACACACACACACACACACCTCTATGCAGGTCAAATAAGGTGTGTCTATGGTTTCCATGAGTGTCGCCATATTGGTGTCTCTGACCTGGCCTAACTGCCTTCTATGCTAGATGGGAAATGGAGGTCTAGAAAGGAGAAGTGACTTAACCAAGGTCATATCAGAAGCCTCTCTTCTAAAACCTCCTCTGAAAAGCTGACAATTTATTCATTAAAAAAAAAGTATGATGAAATAAAACTGGAATCTGATAACCTAGAGAGCAAAAATTCTAAGCACAGCTCTTTGTTCAATTGTATGTAACCTATATTATCCAAGCTGGTGAACATAAGAAGTTAAGAAAGTAGACCACTGCATTAATAAATTGGGGGGAGGGGTTGAAAATTAAGTGGAAGTATTCGTTGGCACAAGATATTTCCAAAGAGGAACTCCTATTCCAAAATCATGGACCAGCACTTAAAGTAATAATGGAAGTATGTCAGTGATTTACACATGGCCCTAGAGATAAAATTGAATGAGATAATGAGTATCATTTGCAATACCATGGAAGGAAATCCCATGAATATTTCGCAGTAATCTTCGAGGATGAATGAATGAGATGGATGGTTCATTCATTCATTAATGCTACAAATAATGATTGACCTGTTACTATGAACAAGTCACAGATTGAGGCACTGGGGATGGAGCATGAGCAAAAAAAAAAAAAAAAAAATCCCTGCCCTAATGTGACTTATATCTTAGTGGGTTGCATGAGCTCTTAGGCAACTCTCAACTGGCTAATAATGGATCAGCTCTTCCATCTCTTTTAGTCATGCCAACAAGAACAAGATAGTTGATGGTGGCATTGGGAAGGGAAAGTGATTCTCTTGCTCCTAGGCCAACATTCTATTGCCATGGCAATGATATGCTCACTGGTCTGGATCATGGCTTAGACTTTTATATTTTGAACCAAAACTCTAAAAATATTGGAAGGTAAAAGATGCTATTACAGGACAAGGTAGGGGGACTGATATCAATTTACTTCTTTGTTGCCCATGCCTCCCTTAAAAAAAATCTGAAACCCAGCACAAACAGGGTGTGCCCCTAAATTAAGCCCGTGGTCAGCTCTGCTGGGAAGAAACACAATTCTGTGAGTGATTTGTCTTCAGCCCTGTTGGCTCTGGCAGATTTATAGGGTTTATATTTTCACACACAAACTGTCCTTGAACAATTTCTTCATTACCTGAAACACAGCTCCCTCCTCCCAGCCCCCTGTCAGATGCGCCCATCTGCTGTCTCCCGCCCATATTTTTTCTTTAATAACAAAGTAATTGTTGACATTGTAAGAAAAATCCAATTCTTGCTTGAAGTTCACGTTCCAGAGGGTCTCTCTTTGGGGAGAAAATCAGCAGTGGATAGAGTTGCACATTCCTGACACTGGGGCCAGCTCCCTCTGAAGCCTGCATTACCTCGAAACAACCGTACTGCCCTTCCCAGCTGGTTCTCTTTCCTTTCTTGGAGGGGATCAAGAAAGACTGATGCCTCTTGCCTTTACCCTCCTTCTGAGTGTCAAGGCTGCTTCATGGAACAATGTCAGTAGAGGGTCAAAGGGAAGATGGCAAATGAGCTCAACAGCCCCCTGATTTAACCTGCCCATGCCCACTTCCCATTTGCTGGATGATTATGTGACCTTACACAGGTCGTTTCTTAAGCTTATCAGTTCCCTGACAATGAGGGGAACTTGGAAGTCATCATAAGTATCCAGCCTCCCTGTGGTAACCACAGATGATGGCACCCAGCCAGGCAGAAGGGTCTTACTAAGGACTTGGTCAAGGGTGGCCACTGCCTTCTAGGAACATGCCAGGTGGTGGCCTGAAGACTGCTCCTTTTAGCCTAATTCATTGCACCAAAGTCCCTACTAAGTTGGGCTACCTGGATAAAAGGTAGTCTTAGTTAAGAGACAAAGTAGAAAATGGTAGGAAAAAGGGCTTTAGAATCAGAAAATCCTCAGTTTGTATCTCTGCTCCATTACTTTTTAGCTTTAGGACACTGGGTGAGTTATTTAAATTCTCTGAGCCAAGCTTTCTTATGGGTCAAAAGGAAACAATTGCCTTATGGAGTTGTCATAGGGTTAAATGATATGACGTGTATGAACATGCTTAAAACAGTGGTCTGGCATCAGTGAGCACTCAATGAAAGGTGATTTTTATTCACAATATAAAGTTAAATTATAGCATATTTTAAGCAACTGCATTTTTAATTAAGAAAACAGAGTTAACAAAATCTTTTTGAACAGGCCCTTATGGGACTTGCCATAACAAAAAGGTAAGAATATTTCAGAATTGCTTTATCACTTATTTATAGGAACTAGTTGTCTGGAAATATTTTGGGAAGTTCTGAGCAAAATGCTTTGAAGACTTACACTAGAGTAGGGTCAATACTTCCCTTGAAGCCTTGTTTATATATTAAGTCTTTGTTTTATAATTGGTACAAAAGTTTCTATCAGTTTAGCTCCCTCTAGGGAGTGATAAATTTTGAATTTACAGTGTCTGAATTCCTGAGACTTTACTATTATTCAAGGCCTTAATTTCAAAGAGATCATGCATATTTTAAATCTAAAATAATGTAGTCTTACATCCAGTATGGTTGACCTAGACTATGTCCTGTCAATGACCTGATTTTTAGGTAGAAGTCCTGGTACTGGTATTCAGTAAGATTGTGATAAAGATAATGATAATGGCAATACCTCCCACACTTGTCCATTGTAGAAATGACTTCATTTGTGCTTCACAACAATCCCCACCTGGCAGAAAAAAACAAAAACAAATATTATTACCATATTTTATGGCTGGGGAAATTGAAGTTTGGAGAGGTAAGCCACTTGCTTCAGGACAATATGTAGCTATTTAGTTGCTCTTTCTGAAACTAAAATGTACTCTGGAAGAGAAAAAAAAAATGCACCAGATAACAGCCTGCTAGCCTTGCCTTCCTGTCCTGTCTTCATATTCGCCGGTCCCTAGTCTAAGGTAGGATGGCAGCTTTCTTTGAAATGACTATGGTAACACTGACAGGTGGTCCTGCGAAAGTGATGCTCTTTGGTGTCAGAGTTATACGTGGCTTCAAAATCTCGTGAGAGTTGGTGAGACGAGATCTGCCCACTGAGTAGCCAATGGGACATGGGGGCCAATTTTATAAAACCCTTTTTTGCAGTCTCCGGGATAGATTGGAATCCTTGGTATAAAATGGTATTGTGTATTTGTACCTCTCTTACTGATTTCAAACACGGGCACATATTAGCAGGAACCTCACTAGCTAAATAGATACATAAACATAATCATCAACCTTTGGTGGCTTACCAAGCACCTCCAGGTATTCATGCTTATTTCTGTACAGCACTACAGCCTAATTGGTGCATCACTGAAGGAATAAACAACACCTTCTGCAAAGTGGGTATCTTTATCCTTATTTTACAAATGAGGAAATTGGGAGATGACACGATGGCGGTGTGCCTGAGACCATGCAACTGGAATAAGGTCATCTGACTCTGGATCTGGTAACCTTTCCATTACACCAGTGTATGCTCTCATTGACAACTTTGTCACTGCCTCACAGGAGCAGACTTTTCATGCTACAAAGAAGCTTAGCCCTTGTCTATTCCTTGCTCTTCTTTACCTATAAAGAAAATGGCACCCAGAGGAGTTTCAAATACATATGTGGAAACATGATCTCTTCTTCCAGAGAGACTTGGAATATGTCTTATTAATAGCTAGTCTCCGGAGATTATACAATTTATGGTATACAGAAGCTTAGAGATGTGCAAAAAGCACCCAGAAAAAAATTCAAATGTATACAAGAAAGGGAAAGATAAGATGGCCCTAATAGAGAAAGATAACCATATTAGTCAAGGTTGTAACAGCTGCTATAACAAATCCTAAAATATCAAGGGTTTAATGCCATAAAATTTTATTCCTCACTCATGTAACAGTCTGATGCAGACTAGTAGTGGTAGTGGTGGTGGTGGTGGGTTTGCTCCATGCAGTCATTCAGGGATCCAGGTTAACGGAGGCTCTGTCAGTCTCAGTGTGTCACTTCTCAGCTGATGTCATGCTGGGCATTAATATATAGCAGGTAAAAGAGAGAAGAGAATGAGGGGACCTCACGGGGAGGGGGGAGTTTGTTTTATGGGCCAGGTCTGGGACATGTCACTTCTTTCCACATATAGTTGTTAGAATTCAGTCGTATGGTCGTATCTGATGTAAAAGAAGCTGGGAAATGTAGTTGGTTCACAAGAAGAGGAAAAAGGCTTGATGACTGTGCCAGCAATCTCTGATATAGGATCCGAAGGGGGGATGGGCATTATGGGAAAGAGACGACCTCTTTTGTTGTGGAAAAAATCCCATGTGTCTCTTCTTTAAATGGAGTCCATAGAAGATCATGATTCTCAACTATTGCTTTGAAGGGGGAATGAATAGAGCAAGGAATGTCCAAATTATGTTGATCCTTCAATACCAAGATCATGAAGTTTTCCTTAGCTTATCCAGAAACAATTATTTCCTCCTTCGTTTCCACATTACTCCACTTCCTCACTTCCCATGGACTCTTCAGCTTTGGATAATCATGCACCCATCTTTTTTTCTTCTCTCTATAACCTTTGACTAATTTATACCAGTGAAATACTGTTAAAACCTAATTTATATGTTGGAGTTTTACATACGATTTCATTAACAAAATATTTAAAGTTTGAAAGCTGTGGGATAGGATAATCTCTAAAATTCCTTTAAGCTCCATCAAATCTACAATTCTGTTGACCTAACAACATAACCTGGATTTATAGGATAATTGCCATCTTTCCACTTCGCTTTGTACTGGGACCAAGCTTTTGAGCAAGAAGAAGCTGGAAAAAATGGCTGAGTGTGCCGGAGGGAAAATTCAGCTGAACTTACTGAAACCTACTCAGCCCTTCCAGAAAATAAAGAAACAAGTGGCCAGATTAAAATCACTGTTTCCTATAGTGAATTAGGAAATGGATTCCCCTTAGTGGGCCATATCTGTCTCTTGTAAATGACTCTAATTCAGTTGGTCACATGAGTATACAATGACATCCAACAACTGTTTTGAACTGCACCAAACTGAATTCTACTGTCTAACCCAACCTCTAATTTTCCTAGATTAACCTTAATCTATCAGGGTATAAGTAGATGCTTTTTGCTTTCTCTGAATTTGCATAAACTCCAGCAATCTTTCTTTCTTCTTCTTTTTTAAATTTTCTGGTTGATAATAGTGTTTGTGTTAAAAATCACACCTTCTTTTGATTTCTTGCATGCATATACACTTTTCTCATGTTTGTGGATATAAGTGCCTTTATCTTGCTCTGCAATCAGTCACAACCCAGGGTGGAGGCAGGGAATGTTTGGTACAATATTTCCTATATAAACAGTTTCACTGTAAAAGGAACAATATGGCTCTAATTTTGATGTATGATCAGTTTAGAAATATGCAAACACATTTGAATATACATCCTGTACATGACAACAGCAATATGAAATTGAATACACAAAAGAGGGGTTTTTTTTCCTCTGGTGATTTCCCCAGCCCTCCCAAACCAGATAATATCAGCTTTATTTTCAAGCTTTTAAGTGAAAATGCCTGCTTTGATAGCTTTCCCAAATTGATAAAAATATATGTAGTCAAATAGAATTTTTTTTAATGGTCAAATTGTCCCCTGGCACACACTCTATCTTCATCTGAATACAAATAGAAACAGGTTAAATTGAAGAGGATTTAAAATTTTCCAGTGTAGCTATGAAGTAAAATTGGAAGTGGCAATAGTAGGCACACTGCCCATGGATATTTAACATGCATTTGTGCTGTGAGAAAAAAAGCACTTGGATCATTAGGTCCTATTTGACTGTGCCAGGTAGGAGGTGTGTCTCTCCCTCCGATTCAGTCACAAGCTGCCCAGGTGTGGTTGGGCATTGATGGGGCAGCCTAGTGGTGGTGGTAGCTTTGCATTTTTATCTCTCTGCCACAGGACAACCTGGGGGTTGAACAATAGTACTCAGTGACATGTAGTTGTAATTTGGCTACTCACAGTTTCTATTAGTGAACAAAGAAAGATCCTTTTTCAAAAGGTAACAGTAGCACCCATAATTCTGCTACCTGAATTCTAGTACTATGTATTGCGAACTTACTAAATATCAGAGATAGCTAAATCAACCTATGAGGTTGATACCATTACTAATAATCCTGTTTTTTTTTTTTCTGAAAAGGAAACTGAGGCTTAAAGAGAGACAATGTAATTTAGCTAACATAACACAGTTAGAAAGCCTAGCTGGGATTAAAGCCCAGCTGGGAGGATTCAAGAGCTAATGTTCTTAACTTCTATTCCAAATTGCCTCTCAGCTCCAATACACCAAAAGTTTTATTTTTCCATGTTTTAACCTGTCTGTCCATAAATATGCATAATTTTTCTTATTTGAAATCAGAGTAAATACACATGGAGAAGTATATTAAAATTGAAATAATGGAATATTTGGCATATTTTAAAGTTATCTTAAGGATGTATTGCTATTACTTTTATAATCTTCATTACTGTGATTCTGTCATTTCTGCATGACAGAATGGATGGTGGCTACATAGTTCACATTAAAAATATACTTACTGTGTCATTTCAAATTATGTGCTAAACATTATGCTTTCCCATATACTAGGCATTTTGTCCTCCCTACCCAAAGGAAAATCGTCAGAAGTGTCTATCTCCATTATCTCCATTTTATAAATGTGAAAGTTGTGAGTTATAGGACTTATGTCACTTACCCAAAATCTAACATCTGGTCAGTGGCTGGGCAGAAATGCCATGATAGACTTTTTGGTTCCACATCCTGGGTTCTTTCCACTATCCCATAGCTGCCTCCAGAAAATTATCAAGCCAAAATACCCAATATCTGGGGCATGGATAGTTATATGCTTTGTGGGTTCTATAAGCTCAATAGGTCCCCTCAAAATTTGCAAGTTGAAATCCTAACCCCCAAGGTGACGATGTCAGGGAGTAGGGCCTTTTGGGAAGTGAGGGTGGAGCCCTCATGAATGGAATTAGTGTCCCCATAAAATGGCCCCATGGGAGTTTCTTGCCCCTTCCACCATGTAGTGAGAAGGCACCATCTACCAACCAGAAATTAAGCCGTTATTGGTGCCCTGATCTTGGATTCCCAGCCTCCAGAACAGTGAGAGATACATTTCTGTTGTTTATAAGCCACTCAGTCTATGGTATTTTGTTATATCTGCCCAAATGGATTAAGAGAGTGGGCAATAAATTTACTGTGTGGATGGCAGCTGAATGTAACAATGAGCATTGATTTTTTTACAGTGAAAGCTTATTGTACAACTCCAACAATAAGATATGGGCTTGGCTGGGTGTTCCAGTGATCATGATGAATCTGGGCAGATCTATCCAGACAGACCCAGAACTGTGTTAACAAACAGTAAGAATGTGCAGGGTCTGGATCTTAAGGTCTCCTGGAGTCTGCGCTGGGGGCAAAAAGATGACAAATGGGAATCAAGGCATCTTGAGTATCTACTTCAGGGCTTCATTTGGGGTGTGTGTGTGCATACTGATGGGAAGCCTCCTGACCCCCACTTCCCCAACCAGACACTGTTGGGAAATGCTTTTTCTGTAAGTGCCAAATTCTAGCTACCTTTCCTTCCCCTTTCCTCTTTTTAGTTTCATCTTCTATGTCTAAGGCAGGGTTTCCCTAAGTGTCTTGTGGGGATGACTGAGATAATTTTTAGTGATGAAGATTTCTTTATTTTAATAGGGATATACTTATTTTAATGTATATTAGAGAGAAATATATAGCTAGCTCATTTAACAGTGACTTTTACCCATATTTTTGCTTAGGATGAGACTAAAGTAAAAATGAAAAATCTAAAGAAAAATATTAAGTAAATAATAATACAGGTGGTGTTAGTATGTGCAGAACTCCTGAAGGTGGCCTGTGAGTGAGGGAAGTTTGGGCAACACTGCTTAAAAAGATACATCACGCTGTCTTTCCTCTGATCCTGCGTGGGCAGCCCCATCTCCTACTCCAGCTCCATGTTTGTATAGCCTTTCTGGCAGGAACCCTGCCTTGCTTGCCCTTTGAATCCACCACTTCTTCACCTCAGCACTTGACACAGTGCTCAGCACATAGTAGGACGTGAATCTGGGACCCTCAGTTTCTCTGCTTGTAAAGTGACCAACAGGCCAACCTGCCGCCTGCCTCTGGGCTCTGCCTCTCAGCTGCAAGCCCAGGGATCCAGGGCTCCCGAAGTCTGATCCTCAGCTAAGAGAAGGAAACAAGGGACAGAAATAGAACAAAAAAAATCTTGAACACAGATAAAAGGCTTTTTTGATATTTGCATGAAATATGCTTCTTAAAGAGGAACTATTTTTACAGTATTATCTATAAGAGATTATAGGCAAAAATTAATTTTCTAAGTCTTTATAGTTAAAACAGTCTGTGCACAGAAGGAATTTAAATTCCTCTTTTAATAAAAAACCGTGCATTGTCCTGCAGGCAAAGGGCTAGGTTTCTTTGTGATTATTTTGTGATTTCTGAGGCCAAGAGAAATTTGTAAAATGCCATAAAGACTGCTATGCTTACTTCACTGCATTCCAAACTTTGTCTACGCTTCCTCATAAAGGATTATTTCGGGTTAGGGGTAGGGCAGAAATATTATAATATAGCAATTCAATAACGTATTGTAAAACCATAAAATACAGCCAGGATAGGAACTAAAGCTTTCTAGATGAAGAGAGACGAGGCCGGACTAACTGTCTAAAGTAAATGAATAGGAAGCCAACAATTGAACTTAGACAAACTGAGAGTTGAACAGAAGGCATTTGAAGTGTTAATTTATGAAATAACCCCTTGCTTTCAAGGCTTACAATAAAAAATATTTGTGGTCAGGAAAGTTAGGAGACAGGAAACTGGAATCTTCTAAACCCATTTTTATACTCGGAATGAAACCAAACCTTTATCCAATCGTAAACCTTGTGTGTTTATCTGTAAGGGAGTGGAGAGGGAGGAAGAGAGGGTAGCAGTATTTGATTTCTATTTTCAGTACCTCTCTTCACCCTGATTTCAGTACGAACAGGGCATCTTCATACGGCATATAGGAGGCAGCTGCCTCCCTTACCTTCATTCGCTGTACCCACCCTCTGAGTTGATGAGCACGCATTGGCTCAGTTTCCCCGCTTTGGTAAAAATTCACAGGGAAGTGGGAAACAGTTTAATGATCAAAGCTGAACTTGATCTGTATCAAAGTGATCGCTTCCATCCTGGAAATCTGAGCCACTTGAAAATAGTTTAGATCCAAGAGAGAGACTACTCAACTGTCCACGCAGGCCAGCTTGAAAGGAGAATGGGGCAGATCACCAAATATGACTTGTCTTTCATGCAATTGTCCAGAACAGTGTGTTTGAGAGCGAGCCGCTGTCTTTATGCTCCTTTACAATGGTGCTGGGTCCTGATCCACTCTCAGTGAAGATTTGATGGGGAAGATCTCCAAAGGCGAGGAGGAAAATATGAAAGTATTAAAAAAAATGAAAATATAAAAAATATTTATATGGCTAAATATTTCAGATATTTTTGTTTGATGGATGAAGAAACTAAGATTGCAGGAGGTAAAGTGGCTTGCAGTGGTGTGCAGCCACTGAGGAATGAGACTCTGGAGTCCTAGTTGAGAGTGATCTTGAACAAGTGACTTAACCTCTCTGAATCTCAGTTACCCCTTCCTTAAAATGGGCTTAATGATCATTTGCACTTCCATGGCTTGTTTGTAAATGTCTAATTTCTTGACTTCAGTAGCAGGGTGCTTTCTGTTATATCACATTCAATGGTATAAATTTTCCTTCTTTAAAGCTTGGAGAAATGTTTGTAGGTTTGGTATAATCTGCTCACTTTTTGTCCAGTGTCATTCTGGGACAAGGTCAGAGGTGGTATAGGAATAAAAATGGTGCTTAAGGAACCATAGATGAAGTGCTTACTATGTATCAGGCACTTTACATACATCATCTCATTTAATATCTGCAAAAACAAAAAGAAAATTTAGGAGAGAAGGATTATTATTCTCACTGTTAGAAAAAATTGAGCCTCCAATAGCTCAAGTGATACAACTGAGGTGGAACAGCCAGAGGTAGGCCAGGTTCCAAACCAGGTTGCTCTGGTCTCCAAAGTCAAGTCATTTGGAATGGAAATGGTTACCCTGGGACATGTGGCACTGCCCAAGTGCCATGAGACTTCCCCTTAATTAGCTACCAAGAAAGGTACGTTGTGAATCGGATCTCCCGCAGCATTCAGAGCCAGGGTTCAAACTGGACTAACTTGAGCCCAAAGCCGGTGCCTTTAGTCATTTCATTGCATCACTCTCAAAAAGTGTCAGGGTGGAGCCTGTGCTGGGGACAAGATAGCACAGTGCTCAGGAGGCTCATGTCACAAGCTTGAGCTTTTGGACCAGTTGGATTTGGCTAGACGGAAACTCTTTTCAGTAGTTCTGGATGTTTTCTCCCTTTTGTTGGAACACAATGCAGTGGCCATGGGGCTGGGTGACATCTGAGAGCCTGGGAGTATTTGGGCAGGACTTGGGGACAGTAGCCACCTCTGTGTAGTGGGCTTTGGAATCAGTCATTCCTGGCCTGAGTCCTAGTTCTGTCTCTACCCAGCTATATATGGGGAGTGATTTATCAAATGATTCTAAGCCAGTTTCCTTTATGGTAAGAAAGTAATCATAATAGCACTGATGCACCTCCCAGGCTGGGTTTGAAGATTAAATGAGAACATGATGGTAAACAGAGGAAGTAAACTGGAGCGCGATCCAGCCCATGGGTTGCCTAGAAGGTATTTTAAAATGTTTTAAGTAGTTTCCAACTTTTAAAAATTATGAGATACCATCAAAATTATCTATCTATCCTTTTCTCTTCCTTCCCTCAATATGAAACCCATGATGTGAAGATTTTTCTTTGAATATTCAGAAAATCTGGCAAGATCTTCATGGGATCTTGTTCCCATGAGGTAATAAACACATAGGGATAAACAGAAGCTGTTGCCTTAGAAAGGGCTTGTGCGTTCCCATTTGCCTGGGTTCCCTGCACACCTCACTGTCTACTTCCCCCCCCGGTCTCTATAGATGCTAGTGCTGTGCTTGGCATATAGTAGTAACATGCAGAAAGTCGCAGAGTCAAGAGTTGAACCCTGTCCGTCTGACTCCAGAGCTAACGGGATTAATCACACTACTCTCTGGCCTTGCTACTCAAAGTGGGGTCCACGGACCAGCACCCCCAGCATTCCCTGGAGCTTGCTAGACTTGGAGAATCTCAGGCCCTAACCCAGACCTGCTAAATCAGAATCTGCATTTTTAAGAAGCTCCCTAGGTGATTCATATGCACATTACAATTTGAGAAGCACAGTCCTTATTATTAACTGCATGTTTGGACCCTGAGCTTTACAGATATGGCCAGTGTAGCTGATGGAAGACTGGCCTGGGAATTGAGAATGGAATTCAAGTAGATTTGCTTTGTGACTTTGGTCAAGTTCTACTCTAGGCCGCATCATCTTTCTCTGTAAAATGAGAGGACTGAGCAATATTTATACTTTGCATTCCACAAAGACACTTAATAGCAGTGTGACTTCTGGGCAGGAGCTTCTAACTATGCTGGGTGCTGAGGCTACAAAGTCCAAGCATAGGCGGTCCATACTGGTCCACTGGGGCCTCCCTGTTTGGTATGCCACGGAGACAAACAAATGAACAATTGCAGCACTTGTGACAAACACATGTCGCATTGCACCTGATGCTAGTACTCTGTGATCCTCAAGTAGCACTTAAGATGCTTCATATGTGGTCTCAGCATTCTGACCCAGGTGAAAGAGCCCCCACATGTGTCTGAGCGACTCCCCAGCACAAAACACATGCTTAGGGAAGAAATGGACATGACGTTTTTATAGCCTGGCAGCCAGGTACAGCCCCAGGGGAAAACGTATGTGGGACTGCCATACATTGTAAAGAATGTAGATCTCACAGACCTTTATTTATTAACATTTATCCTCGGGGAGAATGGTTTTTTATTTCATTTGAAAAAATAAAAAATAATGCCTCTAAGCTAACACTGAATTATAGATAGTGCTAATTTGGTTCAATTATTTTGCTCATTATGGGCAGAAACACAAGTGACATTACAGGCCCAGGACCGAGAAATCAAGTCCCAGATTACTTGTGTGAAAACACAAGTGGGATTTAGAAATGTATCAAATAACTGGCTGTCACACCTGATTAATACCACCCAATCTAAGAGAGGCGGCCATTCTGTCTTCTAAAATGTCATTAAAATATCAAAAATAAAGAGTTCACGTAATTAAAGAAACATTATTTTGTTCACACAGCCTGAAAAAATGTGATTAGGCAGCAATTCTGAAATGGTGATATTCAATCAGGTAGGCGTTTGTATACCAGCTCAGAGCAGAGACTGCTGGTTATGTAAAATGTTGCCTTGTCGTGCGCTGGGCTAGGACAGACGCCAAGGAAAGAGATGGAGGTGAGGGCACAGGGTTGGTTCGCTCTGAAGTCGCAAGAGTGGAGTTTTTTTGTTTCAAAGCCAAAATAGCCTTGTTTTATCAAATAAGCTATCTGGGTTACATTTCCTGTCAGCAAAGCGACAGGATCCACGTTGACGCTTGGGTTCCAAATAAGACTGATTTAGTTATTCTGTCACTAAACACAAGCTAAATTTCCATTCAACAAAAACAAGAATAATTGGTTTGGTTTTAGAAAGACAGGTAATCATTTTTTATTAGTGTATGCAGGAATGAAGCATGCTGTTGGTTGCTAATGTATGCTCACAATGATGCCAGGGGATGGGCATGGAAACTCCACTTAGCAATCATTTTCTGTGAAATAATTTTCTTAAAGTGGGAGCTCTGTGTATGACTGAGTGTCTTAACCCATGTGTACACACACACATGCATGCACACGCCTTGTGTGTGAGCTCAGGACGTTGGACAAAACTAAATTCCCATTTGTTGTGTCTTGTTCATAGTAGGCACTTGGGAAATGGTAGTTGAATTAATTTGCAGGTATATGACTAGAAATTGGTTTAAGGAAACATCATTTTTTTTCTGTAATTCATGGGCTGCACAATTTAGCCTTGGAAATAGAGGATGACAAGAATACTGATGCTTCATAATTGAAGGCCTGGTTGGAGTGTGCAGCCAGCCTTGTCTAGGGAGTGTGTTTCCAGAAAGAATGCACCGGAGGTTTTTCTTAGTCTCTGGGGTTTCCAGCACTGGTCAATGAACCAGCTATTTTTGGTGTGTAGGGAAGATATTTTGTGAAGAATATTCACTCAAGCAGTGTGTCTACCCAATGCCAAAGCAAATGGTTGGAAAGTGAAAACTCAATCGGTCCAACAGCTGGCTTGACTGTGGTTGCCCTGAATTCAAGAGTGGATTTAAGTGTCTGCAAATCCCAGACAGGATCGGTGATTGGCAGCCGGGCATGGAGAGGTGACTCCCTGACAGGAATAATACTCAGCCCAGGCCTAGCCCCAGAGTGTAGGTCAATCCTTGACCATACCTGAACTCCTTTTTCTTTCTTTCTTTTTTTTTTTAAGAGACAGGATCTCACCTGTTCACCTGTTGTTCACCAGGGCATGAGGACAGTGGCATCAACATAGCTCACAGCAACCTCAAACTCTTGGGCTTAGGTGATCCTCCTGCCTCAGCCTCCTGTGTAGCTGGGACTACCGGCATACACCAGCACACTTGGCTAACTTGTCTATTTTTTGTAGAGACAGGGTCTTGCTATGTTGCTCAGGCTGGTCTTCAACCCCTGGTTTCAAGCGATCCTCCTGCCTTGCCTTCCCAAAGTGCTAGGATTACAGGTATAAGCCCCTAGAACTTTTTATACTAAATTTTAGTCTCATCCTTTTTTCTTTCTGGATTTTTTAATTTGTGTGTGTGTGTGTGTGTATGCTATGTAGTATACACATTTGAAAGTAGTGCAAGTATAAAATTATAAACTATATATATTTATTAGAAATACGCACTCAAAAGTTTTTCTAACAATAGAGTGCAACAATCAAAAATTTAGAGACATACTTGGTCAAGCTCTGTGAGGGCAAGGATGATATGAGCTGTACTGATCTCTGTAAACACAGTTTCTAGCACAGCACAAAGAAAGCATTTATTTTTTATACTGTGAACTCCAAGAGCACAGGCTGTCTTGTTTTTGCTTAATATCATCTCCCAAGTTCCTAGTAGTTACTGGAATTTAGTAGGTGTGAAATATTTTTTTTTTAATGAATGCCTGCTATTAATAGATAAATTAATTGTTCTAACAGAAGGTTTTACCAAGTTCTTCTTACACAGTTGAGGATCTCTGCCTTGTGAGGACTACGGAAGCATTTTGGACATTTCGGATAACCTACTTGTCTAAACATTTGAAACAAGGGTAGGAAATGCTCTTCTATGTGTGACCTGCACCCTGCCATGTTTCCTCTCCTCTAAATTGTAAGCTAGACTTATTTTGAGGCAATCCCAATCCATGAATGTCCAGATTTAAATAAAGGCACCAGTTTGCTTTTCAAAATTAAGAATCTTTGCTTTGCAGAAGGATTACCACAGAATCTCTTTAGAGAATATCATTATACAGTAAAATTTGACTAATAAAAAGTAATGAGTACTCACATTTTTAGAGATGCTTTCCTGTATTGCGTGAGGCAGAGCTTCGGCATTGTCTAGTGGCATAGCGTGCCTTGACTGGAGAGGGGAGAGATTGACCCACAGAGGTCATTTAAAATTTCATGGTAAAGTATAGAGAGTTTGGGGGATATGTGTGTGTGTATGTGGGGGTGGTGTGTTTCTCCTTGCCCATGTTGTGCAAGTTTTTAATCTCATGATTAAAAACAGCAAAGCATAAACTTAGGAAATCTCAAATTCAAATCTTAGCTTTGCTGTTTATTTGCTATAATTTGTCTAACATGATGTTTTGGAGCTTTCATTTACAATAATTATTTGCAATAATACCTCCTTTATAGGCATATGGATAGAACTCTTCTGGATTTCAATTTATAGAAAACCTGATTCCAATTCACTTAAGTTAAAACAAAAAGGGAGTTGATTTGCTCATGTAAATGACAAGTCCAGATTACGGAAGTGGACTCATCCAACATCAACATGACTAGCTGCCTCTTCCCCTCTTGGCTCTATCTACCTGTGCGCAGGTCTCATTCGGAGTCTTGGGTTGGGGGGAGGTGAGATGGCTGTAGCAGTTCCAGTAGTACATTCGCTTGGGGGAAGAGCATGTACATCCATCTTAGCAGCCCAAGCACAAGTCTCTGTGCCTCTCATCGCCTCATCTGGTCGTGTGCCCATCCCTGAAGTGATTACTGGGGCCAGGGGAATGTGATATGCTATTTGGCTTTAGTCTGGGTCGTATGCTTGCCCACCTCACTGCTGGGTGTGTCAGCACCTTTTACCCCACCCAAATCACTTGGTCCTAAAATAGTGCCTAGGTGGTTCTGCAGAGAAAAATTAGAGCAAGATTATGAGGCAAAGGAAGAGCAAATGCTAGAAGGGAGCAAAAATACTAGCTGTCTGTGACAGCCAGTTCGTGGGCAGATTAAATGAGGTCATATATGTGAAAGTGCACAACATGTAGATAATCGGTAAATGATAAAACATAGATGAGCAGATTAAGTAAATCTCCAGAAATGAAACTCAGAAGCAATTTAGGGCGAGTTTGAGATTAAGCATACCAAGAACCTTGTTTACTTGGAATAAATTAGCTGAGTTCACTAACATTTCTTCAGCATCTATGATGGGCTAAGGGCTGCATGTAGGGCTGGGGGGTAGTGGAGATTGAAAAAGGAGTTGGTCTCTGCCTTGGACTTTCTTCTAGTCTAGCAATGGATGCAGGTGTGTATGTCATTTCTACACGAAGTGTCTGGTGGATATGTACTCAGGGGCCTGTGGAGCACCAAGGATGGGCTCCTAACACAGCCTCGGGGGTAGGTGAAGAGTTGAGGAAGTTCTCCCCCAAGGAGAAGCTCCTGATCAGAGTTTTGAGCAATTAACAAGAGTGATCATGATGAAGAAATGAGGTGGGGGAAGGGCTGCTTCTGCACGGGCAGAGGGAGAGAGCTAGAAATGCATGGTGACTCGGGAGGGTGGGGGTGGGTTGGCTGCCCTTTGCCATCTCTGCCATGTAAAGTTGGAGGCCAGGAGTGGCAGGAGATGAGGCTAAAAACATGCTCCTAGGGGCCCCATCATCAAAGGCCCATATTCCACGTAATGGAGACTGCGCGTTATCCTGCGGTTATGGGAGGCCACCAAATGGCTTAAAAGCAGGGGAGTGACAGACACGGTCCACTTGGAGTTTTTGAAAGATGACTCTGGCTGGTGTTGGCATGTGGATGAGCGTCAGCCTGGGTAGACATTAGGGGACCCAAGGTGGAGGCTATGAGAGTGACCCAGGAGAGAGATGTGGGAGGGCCTGGGCTGGGCACGGGTAGTAGGTATGGAGGGGAAGAGACGGGGGCAGGAAGGGAGGCTCTCAGGCAAAGAACTCAGGGACCGGTCAGATGAATGGCCCAGTCACACCTACGACACACATGGGGTGCCTAGCAACCCATTCTTTTCTGATAAAAGGTGAAAGGGAGGGCAAACAACTGAATTGGACAGGTCCTTCAGTCAAGAATGGTTGAATATATGACGGTGCTTTCATATAGTAGATTAAACTTTCTCTGCAGAAGTCAAAAATAACTTTTTTATCAAATGTTTAATGGTTTGGAATATGATCGTGATATATAAAGTGAAAAAAGCATTTTATATTCCATATAAAATGGAATAGCAGTATGATCTCAGTGTGTGTAGAGTTCGTTGTAGAAACATCTGTATTATATAATTCCAGATGACTTATACCACAATGTTAAGGGCTTTTATCTCAGAAGTGAGGAAGCATTTCTATATTTTCCGTTTTTAAAAGCAAAGAATTTGTAACACTTCTAGAAATTAGAAGAAAATGAATGGTACATTTATAAGAAAACAAAAACACCATTTTTAATAAATGTCAGCCTTCCAGGAAAAAGGTTCCCAGGGAAGACAGGCAATGGCTTTGCCCTCCCATTTGGCCTAATGCATTGGTAGTGATAACGGCTGCTCACACTCTGGCTTTGGAGAGAGACGCTGGGAAAAACCGACGTCTGAAGTCTCTACCCCACTGAAGCGTGAAGTCCACCATTTGCTATTGGTTAGGCAAGAGGCTCCCGCATACCCAAAGGCCCTGGGATCAGACGACGTGGAGATGCAGCTCCATTCTGTGGTTTATAAGCAGTGGGATTGCGAAGAAATCATTTTTCTCCTCCAAACTTCAGTTTTCTCGTTTCTAAAATGGAGTTACTACTCCCTGCCCTGCCTAACTCACGAGGTTGCTGCAGGAATGAAGAGATGATGAGAAAGGCCTCGTTGACAGTAAAATGCTATCTGCCTCTGAGCTGCTGTTACCTTTCTCTCGCAATGGCTTGTAGCTCAGCTCTGCTTCCTCTTGCCAAGATGCCTCCCACCCCATGGTGGGATGCTTGTGGTCTCATCAGTGTGAACAAGTTTACAAATAAATCCATAAGTGTGCTCACCCACATCACTCCTGCACTCCCCACACCAGCAAAGAGTGTATCACACTTTCTGGCTAAGAAGCGTGGAGAAGCGTGTTTGCTTTTTCTCCTTTCTTTGGGTGCTATCTGCTGGCCTACAACTCCTATTTGGTCTGATGCACAAGAGATAGTAAAATCCAAAAAGTCCTGTGACATCAAATGGAATGGAGAGGGAAGGGTCACCTGCAGATGAGTTCTGGGTGAAGGCATTTTTCAGTTCATGAATATATGAGTAACGGCATTTCATGTTTAAAAAGCGAGCCCACGACAGTATGACTAAAAACAGGTATTCTAGGAGAGCAATTTCCAGGGGGAGGAGTTGCTCAGGGCTTCTCTGGCGGTCTAGAGAGCAGCCACCACCTGTGCCTAGAAGAGTTGACTTTGGTCTTCTCTTTCAGGATTTCCCTGAGGAAGTGAGATTTCATGGGGAAAAAAAGACCACAGTTCACAGACCACAGCCTGAATGGCTCTCCCTAGAGTCAAACTGGCACAACCTTCCAAGGTGGACCTGGAAAGGAAGTTCATATCGACAGGGAGAAAAGGGACTGCTCTTGACTTTCATCAAATGTGAGTGCAGACTCTTAAAGCTGATTTGCTGTAACAGCTTTGACTGCTTTCCACAGATGTGTGAATGGGGGGTTTATAATATTTTGGACTTTATGTCTCACTCTTATGGGTCACAGTGCTTATAAATGGCACTGATGGTGGGGCCTTGGTGATAGGCTGGAAAAGGGGCTTCCAAGTATTTAGAGGAGTTAACATAGTTGATGCAAGAAACACAAATTTAAAAAAATTTAAAAAGCTGGGCGTGGTGGTGCACACCTGTAATTCCAGCTACTTGGGAGGCTGAGGCAGGAGGATCACTAGAGCTCAGCAGTTGGAGGTTGCAGTGAGCTATGATGACACCACTGCACTCTAGCCCAGGACAACAAAGTGAGACCCCCATCTTTAAATAAATGAATAAATAAATAAATGTTTAGAAAGACTCCTATTTTCAGTGGCCTAGGCATCTCTTGGGTTTGAAACGAAGATCTAGAATAGTTTCAAATATTTTGTTGCAACTCAGGAAATTTTGTTTCAGTGTATTATTTTCTAGCTCTCTCCAGCCCAGACCTGTTTCTCCTCACCTTCTCCCCATCTCAGCGTGTCCGCCTCCTCCACTCAGTTACTCAGAATCTTAGAGCCACTCTTGTCTCTTCTCTTTCCTTAGCTCCCACATCCAACCGGTCAACACTGGCCCCCTCTCCCATATCTGACCACTTCTTCTCACCTCTGCTGGTCCTACCTTGGTTCAACCCATTATTGTCTCTCTTCTAGAACACTGGGTTAGCCTCGTTATAGTTCTCCTGATTCTATTCTTAACTCCCCAACAGTCTGCTGTTCACATGAGGGCCAGAGTGACGTTTAGAAAAAACACCCAGAATTGTCATTTGTCATTCTTTCCAAGGACTGTATCTCAGGGTAACCAAGAGGGGAGGAGAAAAAGTTTCTCTTTATAAAAGTACTTCTGCTAATAAGGAAAGAAACAGTGATAGAATTAGAAAACTACTGTTAACAATGCTCTAGTGAAAAAAAACATATCTAGGTAACAGTCTTAATGGCTGCTAAGATCACACACAAAAAAGAGACAGCCTGACATCATATGTGGATGTATGCTCTAACACCCATGAAGTTTTTTTGCTAAAGTACTAAACTTGAATCAGTTCCAGCTTCTGCATCTAACTACCAACTTCTAGGAAATACAAGGGATAGAGGTACACAAGAGATGACACAATGGGGATGCATGTAGCAAAATTCAGACTTCGGGAAATGCTAGGAGGACAAATAACTTGGCTATGTCAACAAATAAATAGCAAGGGGTTGGGGAGAGAGGGGAGACAATTTGTGCCTGTTTTCCCAAAACTTTCTTGCTTTTAGCACTGAAAGTGCAGCATGCTTGAAATCCACCCAGTCCCAGGAAAACTGGGATGGCTGCTCACCCTCTTGGGAGGTGGGGAAGAGGCCCCTGTAGACTAAAAGAGACTTAAGAGACATATGGACTTTATTTGGATCCTACTTAAGCAAAAATTGTGTGTGTGTGTATGTGTGTGCGCTTGCACACACATGGGCATGTGGGAGGCACCAACTGGTGATAATAAGGAATTATTTATTTTTTAGGTATGATTGTGGGATTATAGCTATACTTTTTACAAAAAAGTGGTTCTTATGTTTTAGGGATATATGCTGAAGTATTTCCATAACTGGAAATCAAATGTATCATAAAATGACATGATATCTAAGATTTGTTTCTAAATAACCAAGGATTTGGGGACTTGGGTTTCGATGGAATTAGGTCATCTGAGCTGACAATTGTTGCTGTTGGGTGATAAGAGTATAGGGGTTTGTTTTACTATTCTTTCTAGTTTTGTAAATGTTTGAAGTATTCTGTAATAAGAAGTAAACATGCAAACAAGACAACTAACAAGTCCCTCCAGTGGCTTCAGAACACAGCTCAAGCTCTCCTGCGTGGCCTGCGGAGTCTGCCCCGACTGCCTCCCACCACCCTCACTCTTGCTCCCTCTGCTCTTCCCTCGCCCGCCCTCTTGCTGCTCTTCAAGCACTGTGCTCCCTGGGTTGTGGGGTTTGCTATTCTCTTTGCCCGAGGCTCCTTCCCAGGCCCTTGCCTCCTTCGGCCCTTTGCCTAATTCCTATTTCTTCTCTGGCCAGTCTACACAGTACTGTGCTGCCCCTAACCCCTGACTGTATTAATCAGGCTTTCTATTTTCTATATTTTAAAATGCTTCCACATCTTGGGGACTTGCAGACCCAGAAAGGGACTATCCCTCCCAGGGCTAGCTGGTTCCTGGAGACAGTAAATAACTTGGCTTTGAGCATGCTTTTGATATGCAAAGCAACCACTCTAGAGTTCACACCCCCACCCACCTCCTTTGTGAGGCTCCTGTAGTCTGGGACACTATCCTAGTACCCTAAATCACCCCAGGCCAGGTATCGGATAAGAAGAGACCACTCCTGTAGCCCAGAGCCAGTGGGAATTCTTCAAACCACCCAATCCTAAACCTGCCTGGCTGCTTTCCCTGCCTCACGCATTCCTTCCAGTGAAAACCACACTAAAGGCTTTACTTGCCCTTTCCCCTCACTCCTTCTCCTCCCGACCACCCCTGCTGCTTCCCCAAGTGGCCTTGTGTGGTGGGGCATGTCTCCTCCTCTTGGGAACTGCAAATGATAAATTATCTTTGCAATGGCCATCATCTCCTGATCCACAGGCCTCACTATACCTGAATAAAAACAAAATCCTGGGTGCATTTTGAACCATCAGTCCTTATTATGTCTCTCCTTACCCTGCTTTCCTTTTCTCTGGATCATGTACCACTACCCTAAAGCATTACTATATATTTATTTGTTTACTTGTTTATTATCTAACTTCTGTAGGTCCTTAGAGCAGGAATCCACCCTGTCCTGTTAATTCTCAACCCCCCAGTGCCTAGCATGATACTGGCTACATAGTCTTCACTCAGTAAATGTTTGGGAAATGAGTAAGTGGGAGAACAAGCCTCGTTTTCCACTTGGGTCGAAGGAGGTTTGGGAAGGGGAAGGGTGCATGGCAGCGAGTTGAAGGCATTGCCCCCTTGAACAGTTATCTTGGAGGTTTCCTTTTTCCAAGAGTGGGGACAGAGAAGGTGTGATCACTGACTGATGGCACGTGTCACAGGGATGAAGCTCTTGACCTCAGGAAACAGCAAACTTTGATTCAAGGTTTGGAATCCCAGCCTCAGTGCTTACTAGCTATATAACTTTGGGCAACTCACAGCCTCTCTGAACCTCAGTTTCTTTATATTTAAACTGGAAAAATTAATTCAGAATGAATGAGTTAATGCAAGCAAAAGTCTTAACATAGTGCTTGGTATATGGTAGTTGCTTAATAGATGGTAGATCTTATTACAAGGATGGTGCCTGTTACCTTGTCTGTTCTCTCCTGGGGTCAATAAAAAAGTAGGAAAACGATCCCGATCATTTTGATTTACTGGCCAAAATGCAGTGGGGATGTGGTAGTCCTAAATCCATTTGTTAACATGGATTGGCATGGTGTCCGGGAAAGAGACTCCTAGACAGCAAGCCGTGCGGAGACCATGCCATATGAGAGAGGGTTGATGCACTGGGGGTGCTTACCCTTAAGAAATAATTCCAGAAGGAGATATAAAAGATGACTTCAAGCAGATGATGCGTGACCATGTTGATGAGATGGTAGATATATTCTGGGGCTCTTCAAAGGGGAGCCTTATCACTTTTCTGGCAAAGAACTTCCTCCAACTTGGAGCTGTCCTGATACAGGATGGGTGGCCTCCGGTGGCAGACTGCAGAGTTGTGAGGCAGAGTCAAGCCTGTTTGGACCTCTACTGCCTCTCCAAGGCCTGGCGTCAAACTTGGTCACAATAGCCACCGAATAAGAATCTGTCTCCTGAAGGAGAGAAATAGAAGCTGCACAACCATTTCATAACTTGAAGGTCCTTTCCAACCCAACCTTGACTTTCTGCCCCAACCCTGCCAGCTTACAGAGAATATTTAGCTCTCCAGCTCTCAGTTAATTACCTCTTTTAACTCATCGTATTTCTCCGGTAAAAGAATTCGATAAATATGACTTCTCTTAGATAAATGTCATTAACACTGTTCTCCTGTGTATTATCCTAAAACTATCAACACACAGAAACCTCTGAAATTGTCTGCTGCCATTTGAGATTCATGAGACTTGTTGCAAATAAGTAATTCTATTTCAAGAAATGAATGGAAATATAAGGCTGTCAAAATTGCAAGGGATTTAAATGGTCCTTTGATTTAATGCCATATGATGCTTGAATCCCTTCTATAATATCATTACCAAGTGGGTGTTGAGTCTGTGTTTGAACCTCTTCAGGGATGGCAGACTGACTTCCCTGGAAAAGAGGGATAGCACAAGTTTTGAGATCATGGCCTTTGGGTTCAAATCCCAACTTATTACTACTTATTAGCTCTGTGCCCTTTGGTAGTCACATAACTTCTCTGGGCCTTAGTTTCTTTATCCATAAAGTGGGGAAAATAATATTGCCTATGTCATAGGGTGATTATGAACCTTAAATGAGATATAGAATAGTTGTAACATTGCGTGGCACATGGCAAAGACCCAATAAATGGTAGCTTTTTTGCCTTCTAAGGCAGAACTCCTTACTAGATTGACTGGAAGATTTTCCCTTCTATAGTCGAAGGTTGTCTTCCTGACCTTTCAGAACCTTGTTCTGGAAGATCATATAGTTCTACTCTCTAAGGCCCTCTTTAGCCTACTGATAGTGGCTTTCTGGAGATCGACGCTTAGGCTGATTGTAAGGCCTTTTCCAGCGGGAAAGAAAGACAAGACACAGATGTCTGCCATGGTATGAGAAGTGAGGAATGAAAAGAAGAAATAGGAATGTAGCAAGTGAAAATGTTTGCGCAGTTCATTTGCTAGTCCTGCCTGGATTTCCCCTCAGAATGTGCCTGTTCTCTCAGGTCCCCCTAATTCTTTTCATCTCATGAGCCCTGCAGCCAATGCTTATGTAATATTTTTTCCAGTTCTGTTGCTGACTGGCTGTTCTCACATCAATAATGCCCCTCTTACTTGGAAAGCAGGAACAAGCTCTGAGTAGCTGTCAAAAAGCCCCTGCTTTTTAACCAATTCATCAAATCCAACAATGACTTATTGAAAGCACGATATGAATAAGGAGAAGCAGGTCTCACTTTATGATGCTAACAGAGCCACAATTAGACTTTGAATAAGGAAGCATAAAAGCTCCAAAACAAGACCCAAGCACTAAAAGCACAAAAATCTTAGGGTCTTTTGGTGTTGAGGCCAACAACTCTACTTGCCTTAATAGCCCCCAAGGGCTTCATTATATGATATCAGAGTACAATAATTGGTGTGCATAAAATTGCCTAACTCATCAGGAAGACAATACATTATAATCATCATACTCTGTTTAAGAAAGCAGGGAACTCCATAATGCTCTTATAAAGGTTATCAACAATTAATTAAAATAAGGAAATATTGCTGAAAACTCTGAAAATTTTCATTATGTGGAAATCCCTGTTCTTTGATATTTCATAATTATAAATGCTTTTAATTTCAACCACATTTAGGTGGCATGTGAAATTTAAAGACAGAAAATATTCAGTGCATAGAGAAATTATAAATAAAACAGATAAGAAAATAAATATACAGAAAAATGATGAAGAGTTCCTTAGGAGAGGTGGTTGATATTCACTTTGTTTTATTTCTACAAGCATCTTATTAAGCTCTTAGCCTATGCCAGACACTGTACTGGGCTCTCAGGGTGCGAAAGGAATGAGATGGGGGCCTGTTGCTTGGGGAATTCATAGTCCAGCAGAAGAGGCTAACATGTCAAAAATATAGCACAAATGAAGGAAAAAGATGTGAAGAATAAAGGATGTGGCAGGGAAAACTCAGAGACTATATAATATAATACTAGAGCAGGGTATTGAAGGATAAGGAGGAATTGGCCATGTTCCAGATATGTAAAAGGAAAGGCATCCCAAGAAGTCATCATTTTTCTGTTCTTTAGATATCACTCTCGGCTACATTGTCAGAAAAGGAATAAGTAACTCAAAAAGGGCTTTTCTGGGGGAAAAATGGATTTTGAGGATGCGTAGATTACTAGGTAGGAAGGAAGTATTGAAGGAGAGTCCGGACACTTGCTTCAGGTATAGCAGGCAACATGGAGGTGCACTGCTGGTCAGTGGAAATGGAAATGAAACATAAGGATGGAGCAAACCTAAAAACACTTAAACAAGAGGAAAGACTAGAGATGGAGTTGACTTTACCTGGTGGAGTAAAATATGTGCTTAGACCACATCAGCAGAACCACATTTTAGTGGGTTTCTAGCCCTTACTACAATATGATACTTTGCAGTCACAGACACCTAATTACTTCCTCAGGTGTTCAATAAGAGGCTGAACCAGCTTGTGTTCTGCAGGTTCTGTCTTGATCCCAAATGCCCCAATGTTCTACAAGACTAAAAGTGAAACGCTTGGACAGAGACAGCACCTGTAACACATAAGAGATGATCTGTAAATTCAAAGGAATGATTTCATGGCCTTTTCCTCAAAAGCTGGAGGCAACCTGAGGGGTCTTGTGGAAGGTATTGGAATGGCAGGGGGCAAGTGGCTGATTTTGCCTTGTCTTTAGGCTGGGAGTTGTAACTCAAAGAGAGGTGTCCGGCAAGGAGATGATGGCATTAATTATAAGGCAAAAAGGAAATATGTGAGCAGTCATTGCCCTGGGAATGGCAAGAAGGAAGAGACCCAATGTTGGCAGGAGTATCAACATGCAAGAATGTGGTTGAGGGACACAAGGAAGTGGCTCACCCTGCAATATAGCATTTATGTCCCTGTAATGAGGCTGGGACCCTGGTTCATGTGTGACGATCAGGCTCTCTATAAATGTTCAAGGATGATGATGAGCCAGCCACTTATCCACCTTGTCTGGCAGAAAATTTATGGGACTTGGAGGGGAAGCCAGGACAGGCCATTATGCAACTAGCAGAGAACATTAAACTCAATGCCAATCACTAGCCCTTCTAATGCTTCTGATTGCGTTTTATATTCTTCTTAGCAACTCAACACCTTGGTAAAGACCTCATTTGACTTGCTCATGGGATCAGTGACAGTGTGTCATGGGGAGAATCCCAGGAAGCGAGGAACGATTCACAATTATAGCTCAGCAAGAGCACACAACATCCCACCCTCTGAAGCTTCCTCCCTTATCAGAGGCAACATTTTTCCTGGAAACAGTATACCGGAGACCCAAACAGAAAGAAGCAATAGCATAGAAAGGTGCCTCAATGCAAGGAAAAAGGTACCTTGAGGAACTTCCTACTGTGATCACAGAGGCTTTGAGGGCTGGAAGCTAAGGAGTAATTATACAAATCCAAGGTCAAAGTGAATACCAATTACTCTTGGGCACAACACTCTCCCATATGTACCTGTGATGGCTTAGAAGAAGCAATTTGATTGATTTATGTCAAGTTCTTTGATAAATTATATTATTTCAAACGTGTTGATGTTGTGGGTTTTCTTTTTCTTCTTTTTTGTGAGATATTATATTGAAAGTCAGAAAAACAGCTAAAACTACTCATATTGTCATTACTTTTTATGAACCATTATGTGAAATTAAACATTAAAATGAAAAATGATGATCCCATCCCACCTACCAAGTTTATCACTCTGAATATTTTATTGTGTATCTTTTCTGAGTTATTTTTAAGGCTGTCTGTCTGTCTTGCTATCTATCATTTGTACATATAAATATATGCATAAAGTTTGGATCTTCCTATATATATTAGTCTGAAACTATGAATATGTTATGGATATTTTGACATTGATTTATATGAATTTATAACATTTTAAAAAATAGCTGCATAACATTCTATAATGTGTATTATAATTTATTCAACCAGTGCCCTAATAATGGACATCTAAGTGTTTTTTTTTCTAATTTTGTTGTAAACAATACTGTAACAAAGTCCATATGTGTTGTGTATACATATATATATATGTATACATGTATAGTATTTTTGCTTTCATTTCTGTAGGCTGGATTCCTAGAAGTGGGATTATAAAGTCAAAGGGTATACACATTAAACATTTTACTTTCCAAAAAATCGGGTCAATTAACATTCCCAGCATCAGTGTTTGAGAGTGCCTATTTCTGTTACCTCTAGCACCACTTAAAGTTTAATTCTCAAATTTAAATTTTTGCCAACTTGAAGGCTAAAAACCAGTATCTCATTAGTGATTTAATTTGTAATTCCCTGACAGCTAGAAGGCTGAACATTTTTCTGTGTTTATTGTATACTCATATTTTCTTTTCCTCAATTGCCTATTCAAGATATTCAAATATCTTGCATCTATTTCTATTGAGTTACATGAATTTCAAAATTAATTTGTAGGAACTCATGTATTCAATATTAACCCTTTATTAATTTTTTTCCTGAAGACAAGTGACTTTCAAAGAAATGTTTATGTAGCCAAACCTTTTATTCAATGGGACTCTCATGCGAAAGCTCAATAAGTACAATAGATAAAAATGGGACTGCAGAATGTGGTCTTTAAATACCAGTGCTCACTAAAAATAAGCCAGGGCTCTTTGGACAAATGGCTAATTCCAGATCTGGGGCAGAAAAGGTACAAGAGGCACCAAGAACATCTTGACATACTAGCAAGAAAGTTATCAACAACTACAAAAGTCATGTTTCAAGGACTCAGGAGCCAATTTGAGTCAGCTCCCACTGCACAAAGATGGAATATATATGTCAGAGAATCGAGAAGGATATCACTGCAATGAATGAAAACACATCAAGTTGTTTAAATTCATGGGTTCATAATGATACTTTAAAAAAATCTTTGAATGATGCTAAGGAACCAACTCATTTTGAAAACTGATGAATAAAGAAATAAATCATTGATCCTGCTTTTCCTGCATCTCAGGGTAACCAGAGAGCTGATGAGGAGAGGTTTTCATCATAGAACTATTTCAGCTGATAAAGTTATTAAAATGAGAATATTAGCCATTGAAATAAGAGATCTAATACCATGATCCTAAGGAATCTTTCTTGTGGCTTATGAATTGTTTCATCAACCCCTAATGAAATAAGGGGTGTAGGTAATGATCACACATGGTTGTCAACCTCACAAAAAGATCAACTAGACATCAACAGCCCCCTGAAAAATCTTTGAAATATTTTTTCCAAAACCGTAAAAAACAACTCTGGGCAAACTTGGGGCTGTAACTACCATATTGCAGGAAATACAGTGAACAAAAGAGAAACATGTTAAATGACACCACAGGGCTGCAATCAGAAAAATCCAGACTCCACAGCATGAAGGATATGATTTTAAGAGGGCAGAGGGGAGGAAGAGAGAGAGAGAGAGAGAGAGAGAGAGAGAGAGAGAGAGAGAGAGAAGGAAATCTTTAGATTAAAAATAATGTAGAGACCTTATTTTGATCCTGATTGGAAAACATACAGTTAAAAAAGTGAGTCAGTTGGGAGAATGTTAACATTGACTGAAATGGATGGTATTACAAAATTAATGTTAACATTTTAAGTGGGATAATGGTATTTGCCTATTTTTTTTAAAGATTATCTATGTCTTAGAGGCACATGCTAATAATATTCACAGGTAAAACAATATACTGTCTGAGATTTGCTTCAAAATAATCTAGGTGATGAGGGTGAAATGGGTATGAAACACGGTTGGCCATTGGTTGGTAGTTGTGGAGACTGAGTGGAGGTACATGGGGGTTCATTATACTACTCTCTCTACTTTCATATATGCTTTAAAAATTCTATAACAAAAGCAAGGCTGTCTTGTTGAGTGCAGTTGGGATGTGAAAGCCTCCAGTGACTCCATCCCCTCACTCCTTGAGACACCTAGAACAATCTCTGAGGTGCCACTAGGGTGAAGCTCCATGAGAACAGGGAATTCTGTTTGTTTTCATTCCTGATGAATCCCCAGTGTTTGGTAGAATACCCTGCACATGGTGAGCCCTCAGTATTTTGCAGAACAAATGGATGCTTCTTAACATGACTCATGTGGAGCCAGTTTCCCCAGGATCACTCAGGGAGCATGTCACCGCATGTCACACCACAGAGCCCCTGGGATTATGGGCCTCTTCACAGTCTTGTGACTATTGGTACAAACAAATAAACTCATGGCTTATTTAAACCTGGAATGTCCGAGATCTGCTTCACCTTGCACACCTTGCAATCTGAGGACCTTGAAGGTAGCCTTGTGGCCCCATTTGACAAGGGCAACTCAGCCCAACAGGTTTGTAGAGGTTCTACTTTATTGTCACCAAACCAGAGGTTCTTCACAATGGGCCACCTGGGAGGCCCATTAAAAATACAGGCTCCTGGGCCCCATCTATAGAGATTTGGTTTTGTGAGACCCAGGCAAGCTATTCTTTTTTTTTTTTTTTTTTAAAGCTCCACAGTCCATCGGTAATTCTGAGAGCTATAAGCACAGTTACTCAAATTATTTCCTCAGCCCTGTGCTGGCCTTGGCCTACAGAGCTGTGGTCTAGTAACAACATTCCTAGATGGTCTCCTTCTTGGCAGGAGGCTGAATAACCACTTCTCCCAGACAGCATCTGCAGAAGTTTCCCTCAGACACATGGGTGGAGTTCCAGGACCATCCTCCTCCTCTGCTCCTCGGCTCAGCTGCGAGTGTTTGTTTTCTGACACAGACGTTTTGCTTTTAAAGGACCCTTACTCCATATCCTCAGTAGGCAATCCCCTGCCTCAGTGATGGATTGCTCCACTTCTGTGCTTTTAACTAGCATTTTTAACTAGTTTCTGGAGGCAGGGCTTCCTGCTGCTGCAGTTGCACTCTGGGTTAGTGCTTCCATCTTACAGTCTCCCCACAAGTTACTTCCTTCAGAGATGAGACTCCTTCATGGCTTGGAAGTCTGGCTCATTCTTCCTGGGGCCTTGACCAACTTTTGCTTCTCTATTATATAATCTTATTGATTAATCAAAACTATCACTCACAGCTGCTGGCTAATGGACGATGGCTCTGGAGTTTGCCTGAATACAATTATTTATTGCTTTATTGATGTGCTACTTATTACTCTGTTAAATACCATAGGGTGTTTAATTATGTGAAAGGGAAGTGCAAAGGCAGCTGCTGAAAGCTGGAGTTAAAGAGGTCCAGTACCTGAGTTCCTGACAGTGTGTCATAAAACAGCTTTAAAGCAAATGCACACCCAAAGGACAAACCCCATTCCAAAGTTTAACGAGCTTGGAAGCAGAATGGGCTTGGGGAACTGCCTTGCCACTTTGTCACTTGATGTTAGCCACAGCACAAGCAATGAAATCTGAGTGTTTCCAATGAAAAGGAGATTTTTTGGGGGGCTTTTGTGCATTTTCTATTTATCGCTAATGATTGAGGTGGAGCCCATGTCAAAGGCCACAGCTAGAAGACAAGTAAAAAGTGGCTCGTATTGCACTGGGGGTGTGGATGTGGCCCCTGGGCTCCATGGACTCTGGGTTCCTTTCTGGTTGGTGATCATGATGGTCAATCGTGCCTTTGACAGGGGAGCTGTATTGCCCCAGGAACAGCTTTTGAAAGAAACCCCACCAGGGGACTGTTGGAGAACTCTCTGCACTTTGCATCCCATTCTGTCCCTGCTAACAGGGATGAATTCCCTGACATGGCTCCAATGAGTGCAGTGCCACCGAGGCAGAAGCTGTACCTGTGTGTAAGCAGCCACCCAACTGCTAAGTCTGAGCCCTCACCTCACAAAGGGGAAGATAGGTCTATTATTTTAATTCTTTAGATTGGAGGTTCTCAAGTGAAGCTCTGGGCAATCCTAGAGTTCCTCATTTTAGCAACGGGCAGCCTATTCTCCATGCACTAA